>JAAAKL020005032.1:0-16118 GCA_010016065.2 Carybdea cf. marsupialis auct. non (Linnaeus, 1758)
CAAGAGTTCTCGCATATTAACACAAGGTCGTTCACTTCTGAAGTACACAAAGTGTTGAACATGAAAGAGCTCAATTCATATGTTTATAAAATGCTATGGAGCTATGAACGGCACCCTGGCTCCCGCTTCCGTGGGCATGCAGGACTGTGCTTAAGGTTGGGCGGCTAAGTCTTACCACGCGGTGTCATACCAAATTTTACCCGCTGGTACGTTAAGGCCTTGACTTGCTGGTTTAACATTTTCATCGTGATTTATTGTTGGCTCAGCTTATCACGCAAATGTTCAATGATATAGGTCATGTATGCAATGACACGGTAGAATCTGCTCATTTTTTATGTATTCCTCGTCAAAGTACCATTCCTTCACGTCTGTTGTGATCAGTGCCTGGCGAAAACGTTTGGTAAAATGGATTCGTTATTCAACGGTATTTAAATTGTCTGTACCATGAATCAACTTATAAAATAAGTGATTGTTCATTCCTTGAAAGTGGCAATTGTGCGTTAAGAAGAATCAACATATTTTGACTTTTTACTTTCAAGAGATCAAAGGGACTTAGTTCAAATCAGCAGCATCTCATTGCCATTTCCAACATGTTTATCTTCTCGTGCTGTTCCCAAAATTGTTTTAAACTTGTCTTTGCTATCACATCGATTGAAAGATTAATAAACATGGAATCATAATGCATAAACACAATGCATGTCGACTATCATCGGTAAAATGTTACAGATATTATTTATGACATCAACGGACGCTTATCTTGCGTGCTTGACATCAGGTACAGTCACGTAAACTATGTGAATTGATCACTTTGTTACAGTGGCTAAGAAGAATGCTCAGTTAGAAACCAGCACACGATAGATAAATAATAGCCGTTTCAGGGGAGTGCCAACCGGGCCATGGACAAAGGGTTCGCATCTTCATGGGGCCACGCAATTCAATGCCAGCGAAGACGTTATTTTCTAACCAAATTAATCTCGTGGAGGGAAGTGGAAAATTTGAAAACAGATTCATATACGATGCTAGGAATATCACATGATTGGAAACATTTCCACATAGCATTAAGCACAAAACATATCCATTACAGCTTGTGAATGAATTGCCTGTCATCATGCATTTTACAGGAAGTGATGGGCTGAAAGTCTGAAAGGCTACTTTCAAATCAAAGAAATTTCAACTCAAAGAACACCCTCCCTTATTAATATAAATAACGCAAAGAAACAGATTCAGACAGGCAATTTAACAAACTATGCAATGAATTACATGTGACGTACGACTCCAAACTACAAGTTCCATCTATCATGTAATATACGAAATTGCTGAGATCTGTTTGGAAGCTTCGTTGGAAGTTCGGGAGCGGGGACGTGTCTCTAGAGCCTAATGCCAAGTATGCTATTGTTTGCAGAGTCTATTAGCTTGCAATGCTTGTAATAAACAATACTGTTAGGGTGCTCATGGTCTGCTTGTTTAAGCACACTAGTATAAATACGTGTTTGTTTGCGGCCGTGGTTGATGAATCAAACGGAAATTCCCTTATCTCTGACGTCCGTGCGTATTTCTGACTCAATTGCGTTGCTAAACGAATGTTTGCCACGTAGGCCTACAGAGCTTGCTTAAACTATTTCGCAATTACATGCACAAACAGACGAGGTTCTTTAGTCATTACCGATATGATTGGGGGTTAGAAAATAGCGGATATTGATCCTTGAAACCTTCCGGCAATCTTGAAGACTAAAGGACAGAAAAAGTTTCGAACAGACCTCAACAAGTCCAATATAGTTTCTTCTGAGTGCTATCATATTAAGAAGACGAGGTAGAATTGCTTGAAAGTGAGGTATGCCGTCCAATGTTAACATTTGACACCAAATAACTTTCTTTCATTAAGATTTAGAATTCATTCAATGTCGTGGATAATTAAATAAATCACCAGTAATCAAAATTTCTAGATTCCTCACACTCAACGTTTTTGTCCTGTTAAATTACTGACATTCATATGGGAAATCGGTACTTGTAAGGTTGTGGTGCCAAGCACGGAGTCAATAACAATCCTTAAAGCGTTTATTTTTGCCAGGGGTGTCTAGGTGTAGGATACAGACGCCTAGATCGTAACATTTTTGACATTTCAAGTGTCCCACTGAGAAGAAGGAAGGTTGAAGGATAATGGTAGAGATCTGGGCTAGAGGTTTATGGTGCCCTCCTGATTTAGAGCGTAGTATATTTAACCTGTGTATCATAAATACCTTACTGTGTGAAATCCATTACAAGGCCTTTTACCTTAAACTCTGTCCTCATATTGTGATCCAGAGGTTTGCACCTAATCACACCGAGTGGTGTACAAAGTGTGTGCAGAGGAGAGGTAATTGTGTGATTAAGCAGAGCTGCTTTAAATTTAATAGTAAACCCATCTGTTAATGTTATTGTGAGCTTTTATACATCTATATGTAAAATATCTTGCTATACTCTTCCAAATTTGATTTGACATGTACCCTAGTTAAACTATTGGGTCATTTAATCTCCGTTTGCTATAATCTTGGGAGAGCTAACGACGCAGTCTTTTTTTTCTTTGCCTTTTCTAGGCAGTGGTGGTTTTGAAAGGTGCGGGGCCCTGGGCCGAAAACGTTTGCGGGGCCCTATGACGTCATACACGTTCAGGTCTACATGATCATACAGCGGACGTTCCGGAGCATATTATACCTTCCAGTGGATACAGTTTTCACTTACTTCCATGGGATTAATATGGGTAATTAGATTATTTTTTTCTTAGCATTGAGGCGCTGGGCATCCTACAGGTGCGGGGCCTCGGGCCAAGGCCCTGTCGGCCTCCCCCTAAAACCGCCACTGTTTCTAGGTGGAGCGTAGGCTTTGTAAAGTAAGACTCACGTGATCTGATCACGATTTAAAAGTAGCGGACTTTCACTGTCATTTTCCCGACCGTTAAAAGTGAACTTCCGTGAAATACCCATTTAGTCTGATTTTGACCCTTGAAAAGCGAGTCAATGCTATCAAATCATGAAAACGTTGTATTAAATGTTAATAAAAAGGCACGTAGTAGCATTATTATACTGTCACAAAAGCACTCCTCATATCTATACCGATGGACAAGTCTCGTTAAGGATCACAGTTATTAAAAGATGGTGACAACAATGTTTGACAAACGAATGATGATACCACACTAATGAAGGCTGTAAAGAGATAGAAACTTCTGTCCATAACCTTGTAATACCATTATTAGGTAGGAGTGAAATCCTGTCTGATGAACAGTTACGGGGATCATATAATCTGCTGTATATAATATGACACTTAATGAAAGGAAACGACCTGTAAAATCAAGGACATTAGTTAAGCTGTAAATCCAGAGACGAATGTTTGAGGTTTAAATGGATTAAATCTGCTGAGGCACCAAAGTCGACAATAGCGACCAAAAGTCAATGGCGGAAATGATAGTTATACTCTGGTGCTCATGTTTCTAGAAGTGCAAGTCAGTTCACACACAAGAATGGTGAGTAGCATTCTCCCCAGGGAAACGTACTTCACTCCTGTTGACGTCATGAAATTGTCATGCCTAGGTCTCTAGTCGTGTTGCACATATCACTTTCTGCTATGATTGTTAAACTTAGAACTTCTGCATGGTGGTAATGAACTAAAACCTAACTGAGTACCATTTTAAACTGCCACCATGTTCAACATTCACTCTTTCATTTTGCTGCAATGTAGCATAACACAGTACAACTTTCATATCATGTGCGCATGCTCTACATCTAAATACCGCTTTATGCCGCAATATGCTTGTACTACATAAAAATGACAACAAGTTGCAGTGCATCAATTTTATTCCACTTAATATATATATATATTAACTGCATAATTTAAGTAAGAAGCCCTTCTTTATGTAAATAACAATAAAAATATCATTTTATCGTACGACAAATACTCTCTTTCAGCATAAACATGTTGATGTGGAAAGAAATTCAGATTATGAGGCACAACATTCTTCCTCTTTAGAAAACG
The DNA here is from genome assembly GCA_010016065.2 of Carybdea cf. marsupialis auct. non (Linnaeus, 1758). Taxonomy (NCBI): domain Eukaryota; kingdom Metazoa; phylum Cnidaria; class Cubozoa; order Carybdeida; family Carybdeidae; genus Carybdea; species Carybdea cf. marsupialis auct. non (Linnaeus, 1758). The sequence goes on from JAAAKL020005032.1 coordinate 4,006, forward strand.
CTAAATGTCGTAGAAAAATAATTTTGGGAAAACTGTCATGATAACCACTGCCATGGTAACTACGGCTGTGGTAATCATTGTCATGGTCACCACTGTCAAGGCAAAAAATAGGACCAGTATCAGTACGGCCATGTCAGAAAATCGACATGGTTGTATTTTAAATGATGTCCCTTGCCTCTTTGTTGGTATTTCTCATGTTTGTCTGGGATCAATTTGAGTTTATTAAAGATTATTATTTCAGATTATTAGCTCCAATCTGATTTCACCCACTAATTTCCGACGACGTCTACACGTTATAACATTTAGGACTTCTTAACACCATACATGGGGGTAATATCTGTAAAATACGAGACAGTAGTCTACATACACCAGAAGCAGTATGCCATCATTGGCGTGATGTTAGATTTATTACCAACTGGTACTTGCAGATACCTTTGCAACAAAATAACCTCTACAAAACATCTAATTTCTTCAAGACGTCATTTCAACGTTTGCTACTTTATAAAGATAAGGTTGTTATTAGAATTGATTTGTACCCGATGTGGTTATTGAACTAGATTTGTATCACGGAACGTAAGCTTGAGTAGCCTGAATGACGACAAAATATGATTCAGCAAAAGCTATATCATCTCTTCTCTCTGTCTCTGTCTCTGTCTCTGTCTCTCCCTCTTTCCATCTTACTAAATCATAATCTATGTCATATTCACAGATCTAAAATTTTCTAAACTTGTACGATAGTGATGGTATAACTTATTCTAAAAACGTACTGTGCATATAAAAAGTTGAAGAGCAACTGCCTGTATACTTCTTCAAATCCACAATTTCAAGCAGCGCTCTTGCTACCAGATTTGCCCAACAAAACGTTTTATACTTCCAATGAATTTTGTGCGTCCGAGAGCAACCATTTGTACAGGGTAAAAACTTAATAGAAATGCTAAAACCAGAATCAGTTAAGAGAATGAAAAATAGAAAATACAGTTTATTTTTTTTACAATTCAATTGATATTCAATTTGTTTGCAAATTTTTTGCGACAAGTCCGTGTTATTTAACAAAGGTCCTCAAGCAATCACCACACATGGCTTGCACTTTCTGTAATCCACAATACAGAATCCAATTGCATCTCATCTTCATCACCCTGGTCATATCTTCATCCTTAATACTTCATAGGAATTCAGACGGAAACCAATGAGTCAGGAATGCAAATCATTCTTACGCTTCCCTTTCCGTTTTCAGTTTTCAGAGGACAGACAGTCATGGTACCGGAAGCTTATAATTTGTAACTTTCTTTTTCTTATTATCATTTCTCCATACGACAGTCCAAGTTCTTTGTAGATAAAAGCATTACATTATATTGCTTCATTGAAAACTTTAACAACAAGAAGAGAGACTTGCAGTCATTCCTTCCTATCCTCTGTAGAGATTAAAGTCAGGTACCTTGATGTCGACGCACTTCGTCTCATATTCGATGGGGACTTTCTTCAGGGTTAAGGAAGCTCCGTTCACCACAAGTACCGTCTTGAATTTAGTTGGGGTCTTCACACATCGCGTTGTCATTTTGGTACCCCCATTAGATCCACTGTTTTCACCACTTGATTTAGAAGAAGAAAGGAGAGGCGCAGCTTTTAATCGTTTTAGCACTCTTGCCATACGAAGGGCAGTATAGTCCAGAGGGGCAGCTTCATATTCCTTGCAAATGAAACAAACGACCATCAAGGCCACTAGCATTTGTGTTAAATGTTGCATCGTTGATACGTGGAACACCTAGAATACCAAATGAAAGTTGTCAATGATAATAAAACTAAACTAGGGAATATCATAAGATCTGGAAGATGCAATAATTCTTTAACTTCTCTGCTGCCTATGTGAGTGATTACTAGTTGTTATTATCATATAATTATGATGATGATGTTATCGATAATTCATAACTTTTATTATTTTTTGTTATTGTAAACAATACGTAACCACTCGTGCATCTTACGGTCCGTGTCAAAACCAACATTGAGGGTATTATATAATGTAGTAAGTGGAGGGAATGACAAGGAAGTTGAAAAAGTTTTGAAAGGAAACCATCAATAGTTTAACTTTTCTGGTTGAAATCCCTAAATCTCGTACCAGTAGTGATGGCAGTGATCTACGCCCTCCGTATAAAACATCATCGCCAGGTCAATAAACAAGTATAAAGGGAAACTTTTATGCATGTTTATTGAAATACAAGTAAAAGTTAAACTAATCCAATTAGAATAAGTGACATGTTCTTTGTCTCCCTTATGCAATTGGCAATTGCGTAACTCAAACTCGCTGTATAGGCAAAGAACTGTCTTATCGATGTAATCAAGAATACTCCATAATACGTCCTTGACCCTCCGAAAACTATATTTCTGCTTAACTTCAACGGATGTCCGGTTCTCAGGAAAATCTAAACCAGTGTTTGACTCATTGTTAAACATCAATGAATTTCTTTGATCGTCGAAAATATAGGATTTCAAATAATCAGTAATAAAGCGATGCTTGAGAAACCACTCATTTTAAGTCCTGAAACTACTACAGTATCTGATCACAGTCAGTAAACCAGCTCAGTTGGCTCAGCACACGTCATGAATGCGTGAAACATGGGCTCGAATCCCATTAATTGCATATTTTTATTTCCATAAAATATTTTCATTCTCAGTACAAATTTCAATATTATATCAGGGCCTAGTGAAAATCTTCTTAGTGGGCAGGTCTACTGGATAAATACTATCATTATTATTATTTTCATCATTGTTATGTAATTTTTTTCTTACGTATCGTTGTAAATCCTGGTATTTTTGTTACAAGAAGCTGATTTTCAAACAACAGCTTATGTTACCATGCTCTTCTCGTTTGCTCCAGGTATCAATAATCATTCCTAATCGTTCTTGCGATTCAAAGCAGGCATTGCTGAGGACGAAGTAAGAAAATGTAATTTTTCTCCTCTTACTTTTATGTCGTTAGGTGTCAATAAAATTTCATGTATCATATTTACACGGTTTGCTTGTGTTCGGCTCTGAAGACAGGAGTATTATGCCTAACTAACTGTTCTCGACATTGAAATACCGGAGAAACCTCTAGTCGTTTTAGCAGATAAAAATTTCGAATTTTCAGGTTATGAAATAGTGTTTTCATGAACGAAAGAGGAATTGAAAAGGCACCTTTTTTTCGCTTACTGGTTCTCCATACTCAAGTGCAAAAGGATCTGTGCATGTGCACCTCTTTCATGAGTGATGTAGATACAGTGCCAGGGCTTGTGAATACACAGTATCTTGATGCTTAATATTCAGTTTTATGCTACAACAAGCATCTTGTTAATTTCCTGATACTCAAAGAGGTTCAAGAAATTCAGGCTACGATAACATACTTCAAATTTGTCTTCTCTGACATGATTATATGAGAAAGATAGTCTTTGCTTCAATACGTAAATTCAAAGTGACTCCTCTACATTTAATTATGCATTGGCTTATGTGAAAGACACAGAGACAGACCTATAGGCTGGTAGCGTGCAGAAAGATAAAGAAGTGGCGAGGAAATATGTCAGTTTATTAGATATAAAAAATAATTGAACGTTTATTAAAAGGCACGCAACATAGCTCCATTTGTCGTCGAGTCTTGAATAGATTCGAGCTTGTAATGCACCAAAGAAACGTCATATACCACCCCCACCCAATACTAGCTATCTCGATTGACGTATCGCCGCCCTTTGCATTTGAATCGGATTGCGTAATGCCTCTTTGCTCGTACAGTTCTGTTGAAAGGAACGTCCACATGGCAACGATATCGGAAAAGGTCGATTCTAAACCTCCCTTAACTATACTAAATAATTTTCGTGTATTTTACTAGCTTGAAAAGATCTTATGGATTTGCTTATAGTCCTCTCTTTCAAACATAACCTGAATGAAGAGGATGGCTGCTAGATATTGTTCGCAACAATTACTGATACCTTATGGAATGTAGTTCAGGTAACTAACTCATAACGAGGCCAAGTTACATTACTTCGAATCGTCTGAAAGTATTGAGGTCTACAATAACTGTAACTTTTGGATAAGGAAAGTTAAACAAAAGTTATGATCTTTTGCTGGCAACTATTTATTAATCGCTTCTCGTTTATTCACACGGCTTCTGATGAACAGGAATGGAAAGGTATTGCTGTGAGTAACGCCAAAATTTGATATCCATTTTTGAAACTTTCGCGTAAAGACTACAAACTTATGTCTCGCTTTACCTGCCCCCTCTCCCAAGTTACCGGCCTAGCGTCTGGGAGGCATGGTATTGGTAAGGCCGAGAAGAGACGATTTGGAAATATCAAGTTAGAAGGGATACTAGAGATAACTGAAAATGTCACCACCGTGATCCGAACCTAGAACTCACGCATTCGCGACGTTCTACTCTACCCACTGAGCTATGGTGACCCGGTGATGACATAGTTCACTTTTCTCCAATCGCCACATTAGCTCCTGAGGTATGGTTCATAGCATTTCATTTGTAGAATTATTTTTAAGGAAACTGATGAACGTCTCAACTAGGAATTGGAAACAAATTGAGAGATGTAAAGATATTCAACCAAAAATCGCTCGCGGATTTAAGGAGGCTCTTTCTTTAAGGTCATAGATGTTGTATCGATTCTTGAATTGGATCAATATGAAATTTCTAATTTGAGATAGATCACTTTAGAATTTGAGTTACTCATGTAATCTTCATCAGGAAAGCCAGCATACAGGACGTTTGAACACTCTAGGATTCTGTTGACACACTTCTTTGCACATTTAACAAAAATAACTGGGCATGTCAAGACTGATATCACAATGATCTCAGTTTATAGCAGTTTCTGTTAATATGACATTACTTTGATCATACAAAGTTGTTATTAAAACATGGTTCGAACAAGTGAACTGCTTTGCTATCAATTACGTCAACCAGTATGCAGCCAAGCGTTCTTACTTATGAAGTCCACTTCTGACAGATGCAGGCCAAAATAGGGTTCAAAGTATAAGAATGCGGCCACTCAACGATCCAACACATTGATGAGCCAAAACCTCCAATCTTGATTATTGTACGTATGTGATATGAGACAATATACACATACAAGCCAGTCCAATTCAAGATGGGACTGACGTAAATCTGTTGTTTTGCAGTAATCAAGGCCGCCAGTGTTCGGCAATTTATCTTCAAGGGTGTTTGAATATGGAGGATCTGGTCGAGTGCCCGAATAACGTTGTTGGTCTACATTTCAAAACAGGATCCTAAAGTTATGGGCATCTTACAATACATTCCATAGAGATCTTTTCATTTGTGCATAGCTAATTACACTTCACCTTAAAGTGTAAGCGTGCCATAAGTAGGCTTCTAATGATACTTGGATATCTGTTTGACGACATTTGAATCATTAACTCAGTGGCAACAGACAGACAGATTGGAAAGTATTTGACTTCGATTTACCTCCATTGATGTTTATATTGTAAGGATACTTAAGCTGCAATTCCCTCGAATTTTATTTGCTAGGGATACAAAACGCAGTAATACATACGACAAAAACGTGCCCAACATTGCGGAAAAGAAACAAAAATAAGCTGGAATTGTTCAAAAATGAAGCTTGCTCTAGACACGTCTCGAACAAAGAAGATGAAGTGACGTGGAAGAAGGATTTTGAAAGCAAGATGTAGACCACGGCTATAATCTTGATATCTAAAGGAATTTCACAGGGAAGAGGTTTGAACTTGAATTTTTGGTGCAATCTAATTATGCGCCCATGTCCATTCCCTTAAACCTGGTATGTATAAATAGCTGCATCTAAAGCAAAGCTTATCAAACATCATGCAGGTTCCAGCTATCAATACTTAAGCATTGACAACTACAAAACCTATCTTCCATATATCGTGAAGAATTCTAACTCGACTTGAAGGTCACACTAAACGAATGGAGAGATGATGGGATTTTCCTTCCAGACAGATAATAACCCAGGGCGACTATTAAGGTACAAGGGTTTTTGCAACGTTACTATTGACAGCGCAAATTAATCAGCCGTAAGCACAAAGCACATTTACACGTGCTTGGCGCTGGGACCAGCGATTTCAAAGCCGTTAACGTTTTTAAGGTGCTTATCATTCCTACTTATGAAACTAGATGCAAACAACATGATCCTAAAGGAACAGCTTCCTGCTTAAGAGGGAGATAATAAATTCAAGGCCAGGTAACTTAAAGGATATCAACTACAGTTAATCTTCAAAAGTGTAGGCGGAGTACACCAGATTAGTAAGAATTGTTAGCAGTTGTCAGGTGTCAACAGCTCATACAGGTCACAATATTCATGTACATGATGACATGTCTAATGAGAGCAACACAAGCAAATAACTGATGAAACTGTAACTAATGAACTATATAGAGTAGGAAATGAAAGAAGCAGTATATCTATCAAAGTGACTGATGTCAATGTAAACTAACATTATTGCAGGTATAGAGATAAAATTAATTACCGTTTGAGCGATTACTGAAGATGTCTTGATGTGATGTTGAACTCAAATTATCCATTCATATCTGAAGTGACTCCTTCTTGATGCAGTTCTTGGTTTAAAGAGAGCTTTGAATTTCTATCCTTCCCTTAAATAAGCTCTTCATGACGAATTCATCTTTTGTGGCGAGTACATCGATCCATTTAATGAAAAGACATTCAAGATTTTGAAGCAAGGTGTGTCTAAGACCATCTCAGTGACAATGCCGAGCGATGAGTATTCTCTTTACCCATTATGTTTATTGCCTGCCACAATGAGATCTCAGTCTTTGTTCTATCTACAGCTGAAGCATGGTACGTCCTTTCAAAAAACTCGGAGGTCCATAAAAATATCGCTGAGGAAATCTGAACTGGTCGCGTCATACCCAAAATATTTCCGTAGGAAAAAGGCACCGTTCACTTAATGTTAGCTTACAAGTTGACGGAAAACTGCCAATAAAGAACGCCATATGGCCAACTGCCTTAAATTAGCATTTTAAGGTATGTCTTTTAATATACCTACTATAAATCTTTTTAAAGAATATGGTATTGTATTAATGAAGAAAAATTTAACATATAAGTTAGAATTATAGAGAAAATTAATATCTCCTAAGGTGGTTTTGCCTTCGTGATTGTTTAGGGGAACCTATGTTGCTATAGTAACAAGGTCATCCCTACCGCAGCTTATTGAACTATAAGCATAGGATGCGGCGATAGTCTTGAAGAGCAATCCTTGGACTATTTTTAAATATTTCATGTTGATTTGTACAAACACGACCTTGCAGTGGTTAGCTAAAACTTTTCACTCTTTAGAAAACAGTTAACAGCAGTCTCCAACAATATACGTCAACCTAGATAAAGGGTATACATTGAGAGTTGAGGTACAAATGTGATCAATATATATGAAGGTTTATTTTCATCACTTGCTCTAATTTTATCTCTAGAATGGAAGTTGCTATTTCTGTGTGTTGTGTCTTGGTTTTAAAAGTGTTCTTTTGTGGTTAAGAAGTATTGCCAAATTCTATGGACAAAGGAACCAAAGTGAGCACAATTTTGGGTGCAACTGTGGTAAAACAATCCAAAATCATATATACATAGGCAAGCTGAATTTAAGGTAATCCCACAGATCGTAGTTTCTTATGCTTAAAATCATTACATAACAACACATATCCTTGCAAGTCGTGTACCCTTTGAGCAAAAGATTACAGAGTGTGTTACGTATCAAGAGTTGTACTTTACCCTTGTGGAAGACGCTCGCGTAACAGTGGCTCTGTAGAGCCTGCCTGGATGAAAATCTAGAAATGATGAAAACTTCCCACGATTTTTATGGTCATTAACTATTCCAACTACCGAAAATATATCGAGGTGAGGTATTCAGCCACCAAATGTTTTCATACATGGTACTTTACGCTGACGTCTCTTTTGATTTCAAGATTCACTTTTTCATTTGTATTTATAGTTTCCTGGCAATTTGTGGTAGTAGTAGTATTCTTGTGGACAAGAAAAAGCTGATTAAAAAGGGATTATTAAGGGCAAACATTCCAGCTTTAGTATGAAATACTTATCTGTTTATTTCGAAAATGTTTCTAAACTTAACATAATTCATCCACATTAAGCTCCTAGTCTGAGTTCGTCTAAAATCAAACAGTCCCCCGACTCTAGAGGCAAGTAAGACAATAACATCGATTTCTGATATCGTGTTCTCTAATACGTGCAGGTGAGATTAATCGAGTGAACTTTATAAGGAAAATATTGGAATCTGACTGCACACATCAGTATTTGTTTCGTATCTATCTATCCAACACTGCCGTCTTTGTTGGCCCACTAAGGCGAAGAAGCAAGCATGATACTGATCCGCTGACACAGAAATGGCATTATATGGCATTGTATGTCATTAGATGTTGTAAAATATATGGATACTTGTCCTTTTAAGCTTTCAACCCTTTCTCGTGTCACCATCAGAAAGACTTAAGGATACAATTATAAAAGGGAAGACTTTTGCAGAAACAATATAATATACTCGTAATAAACCCAAAGCTGCGAGACCTTCCATTTTAATAATTTTTCTGACGAAAACATAGAATTAACCTCAACTATTGCTAGACAATTTTGCCGTGCAACCACTACATTTGAATTTCCGTAGAATAATCAATTCATCAGAGTCTGCAGTTTTCAACATAAACACCGGAATATTGTTGACCAAGTAACGGGTGTATACGTGATCTGCACAATTTCGCGTGATTCAAATGGTACATCAATAAACCCTAGACTATGCACGATTCATTTTCGTTGGTCCAACTTGTGACTGCACGTTGTTATCGTTGATGATTTGCTGCGATTTGTGCCTCTTGGGGTAATTTAATAAAGGAATTAATGGAGCAGTACCGCTCCGTATATCGTAGGCCCAGTCAATCGATCACTCTTCGGTGAACACTGCTTTGTATCCAATGTGACGTAAATGCACCGCATACAAGATAAAACTCGACTCTTACTTTGAGAAAGCGTCGACAAGTTTAAGCATCTTTGAATGCTATCGTCTACAGTAGAAAGCCGCAAACTATATGCACAGAACAATTTACACGAGGGGGAAAGGAGCATCGACCTGCAATTTCGTGAAGTGTGCCTGCTCGTGCATCCAAATCTATTTAAATCGACTCTTTTCCAATACCGACTTATTAATAGAGACTTGGTTTAATACATTTGCGTCAAGGGTATTTCATCAGAATGGCTAATTCGAATAAAGTGTGCCGACACGTGCAATAATGTCTCCTTTATTTCTTCACTTATGAGCTCTCTCTTAACTTCAAAGACTCTGTTTACAATGCTCCAGGAATCACATTTGCGCAGAGGACTTTAAAGCTATCAGCAATTATACTACATCATAGATCACCTGAATGAAACGTGATCCAAAGTTCGCCAAGACGAACGGATACATTTAAATCTTATTCCTTGTTTCGGAAATTATTCAGGTGCAAGTGAAATCTATTTTGTCGTTTTTGCCTGCAGCATATGAGATTGCAAAAAATGCGTCCAGAGATTCAGACAAAAAGAAAGCCCCTTGTTACATAGCAACATCAGCTACAAAGAAAGCCGGTGAAACGATAATGGAAAGCGCGGAAATGACAAAGAAGTACTTACTTTACGATGTTCCTCTCCAGTAAAGAACACTTTGGATCCTAGACAAGTATTCTGCAGAGATTTAGTATCTAATTTAAACAATCTCAAAATTATATATCTAGACCAGACTGGAGAACTAGGTAGATTTTAAGAAAACATTTAACTGCATCCTAGTTCGATCCACTGCTAGTGCCAAAGCTTTGAATATTGTTACAAGAAAGAAGCCAGTCGACTTCTCGTGGGTGCAATACTTCTATCTACCTTCTACGGTCAGGTCGGGAGAGCAAAATATTTGGCTTTTGCTGTTCCTACTTCAACTAACTATTTTCTCTGGTCTAATAATTCTTAAATCAAATATATTTTTTCTCTACAAAAAACAGCAAAACATGAGATGAAATGTGCAATGGGACGCTCATGAAGGGGATGGAGGTAAACGTGTCCTCTCTGAGCGCAACCCCTTGCCCCTCCATTTCCTCCCCGCTGTGTTCACCGAATTGTTAGAGACAATCCCTATTCTGTAACTGAAAAAATTGGTGCATACACAACTTTCATAAGTATTGGGTTCTGTAGTTGAAATTGGAGGACAAATGTTTTTATTTGGCTTCATCGCATGCTACTCGATTGTGCAAAGTCGTAGCCAGCTTCGAGCACTGGGGTTACGTGTTTTGCAATCCCATGAATACCGTTAAAAAGCCTGGTTTCAGTCAGTGCTGCAAGTACAAACAAGATTGGCTGACATTTAAGCTATTGGTACAGTAGTCGGAAATTTCAATAAATATCAAAACTCGGCGATAAACGTCTCACTTTTGTAATTGATGAAACAGGCGAGAAGCTATTTTGTACGATACACTTTAAATCGATGAATAGGTCTTTCTAAAAATCAAACACTCACGACTAATTATCCAGTATTACCATGTTATACCTCTAGGTCTTTGTTACTCGCCCATCGTTATCCCACAAGTTATGTTTCCCTGTGATCCTTCATTTGGGACTCGTCAGTCTTTACGTACGATTCTTACTGTTCATGCCACTATTTTATTCAAGATTAGGTTATTCCATTTTTAACTTTCATGGTTGACATGTTTTGTGAATAACTTTTTAAGAAAGCGAAAACCTACAATCATATTTGGATGTCATGCTGTCTGTGTCATGCTCACTGTGAAGTGATTACGATTCTTGCGTTAGACGTTGCTTGTTATTTTTTAAAATTTTTGTTCTTTATACATAAATAATCCCCTCAGCTCTCTACCGCTACTTACAAAATTATAATTATATCTATAAACTACATTTTATAACCTACTTATTTGCTGTTTTTCCAGGGGTGTGTTTAATAACTATCCTTTTAGATACGTTTTGAGTTATTCTTTGAAACCATTAAGGGTGGGTGGAACGCGAATTTGTTCAGGAATTTCATTACACGGCTGTCCAAGACGTGTGATGGAAACATTTTTTGCAAATTCTGTTTTATGCTTGGGTATCTGGTGATCCTTACAGTGCCTGGTGGTATAGATACTGTGGAAAGACCTTGATTCATACTTAGCAAATAAGCATTGCGGACACTGTTAGTTTAAGATCTTGTAGGTCATGACACTTCTACTGTAACAGGAAAAGGTTTTCTAGGTTTAACAACAAAGCCAACCAGTTATCTTTTATTGGTGCATTTTCTGTTACAGTATAAGCCCGATCTTGAAGCCGTTATAGAGCATCTAGTTTGATTTTAGACGCGTTACCCCATATAACATCAGCATAAAGCATGGCGTATTTGTGAATTAGCTAAGTTCTCATTGTCATCCACAACCGAATCAGGTAGATATCTTGGAATGCACCTGAAATGCCTTGCTAAGTTGGCACATCTGTGAGTTCTAAGCCCAGAACAATTGTGGTGGTGGTATTAGCGCTCATAAAAAGATTTAATGACGTTCATAATGATGATGATGATGATGATGTTGCTGATATTTGTGGTAAAGCTGACGTGGAAGACGATGGTGATCAACTTATTTTGTTAATGATAGTGATCACGATCGCAATATTTCTCGTTAAAGCATGTATCTGGCGCCTTGCCGTTTCTACTACCAATCAGTAGAACAAAGCAACTCCATCTTGTAAACAAGGTGCAAAACAACTACACATGTTTGTCCCGAACTGAGAGTTTAATGTATTGATGTGGCCCTTAAATCTTATTGGACCTTAATGTTAATACAATTTAAAATTTAAGGTGTTAAAACATCTGACTTAATGTTTTTCAGACAAGAGGCTTCAAATCGCGTATCACGAGGCTAGTATCCACAAATTGTCACGGACTATAATTAAAGTTATATGTAGCAATTGAATTTATGTATAGGAATTGAAGTTATATATAGCAATTGAAGTTATGTATACCAACGTGGCTTGACATACAAGGAACAAGTAAATTATTAATAAATATCCAGAATTAAAAAATAAATAAGTCAAACTTGCTTCTAATTTGATTGCAAATGGTGAAAAAGCGATTTCCAT
>JAAAKL020005033.1:0-19962 GCA_010016065.2 Carybdea cf. marsupialis auct. non (Linnaeus, 1758)
AAAGAATTCATATGGTACCATGCCAGAGTGCTCAAACTGCGCAAGCACAGTGAGCAATGCATATATATATATATGTCAACGTAAATACTGTTCTTTCAGTTAACCACTTGAATATCTATCCAGAATGATAACAGAATGCAGAGACATAGGAACCGGGGACACTAAAATTTTGCAATGAGCAAAAAGTGCCCTTTTATTGACTCTTAAATCAAACACGTTGTAAAGTGTTCTTTAAGTGAAAAAGTGTCCTTTGACTGTTGTCATCCCTCCCCAAATTTGAGATGCTTCCTACGTCCCTGAGTAGTAGTAATAGTAGAGACAGTAGTAGTAGTAGTAGTAGTAGTAGTAGTAGTAGTGGTAGTAGTAGTAGTAGTATTAGCAGCAGAGATTTAGGAACCGGGGACACTCGGGCACGTGCTCCCAGGATTTTGCAATAAGCCACAAGTGCTCTTTTATTGACTCTTAAATCAAACACGTAGTAATGTGTTCTGTAAGTGAAAAAGTGCCCTTTGACTATTGTGTCCCCACCCCTCCCCCAAGTTTTAGACGCTTCCTACGTCCCTGACAGAATGCTCCGAAGCGTTATGAACAATGGCGTTAGAACTGGAACAACCCTTCTTTACTTGTGATACTGAGCACCTAAATTTCACTGCCTTTAGCTGTTAGCCCATTAAAGTGGTTGGGACTAGTTTTCTTGCTTTATTACCTTCAAGAATGTAGAATTCATAGCAGTTTCCAACTTGGACATTAGCTAAATCCAGCCCTACTGATGCTCTCCGTAACGTTTGTGTAGAAAAGGCCTTTACCTGAGGTATGAAAGGTTGAAATGAAACCCCATGAAAATCTCTTTTCTTCCCTTTTTAATTGTGTTTGTAGTTGATTTCTATACCATAACTACTACCTCTTCCTACACCTCTTTTTATATAAGGATAATGACTTGAGCCTAAATTTGATCTACTTCTAATGCTTGTGTTTTATCTTCTAAATGTAATAAAATAATTTCTTCTATCAAGAAACGATTTCTACTCGACCTTTTTACAGGTTTGTTTTGACGGTCTCGTTTATCCATTCACATTTTCGAGAAGCTCTATCCCTTGAAATACAACATCTGGGTTTTCCATCTATCAAATGAATTTTAGGAGTTTTTGATTCGTGAATCTTTAATATCTGTTGATTCTAGATATTTTTTGAAAACAAGGGGCAATTTTGGCACTTATGATATTTTGGTCTTCTGCTCTTGGTGTGCCCCGACGCCTTCGAAAAGACCAGAGTTGCGATTCTTAACGATAAAACCGACAACAGCCTCCAATCAACCGACGCCGTGACGATTTTTTACGTGTAATCGTTGTTGTGTACGTCAAAAGACGGAGTGTTGTGTTGGAATTTCCATGATAATGGAATAAGTCATTGACTGTTTTGGAATACAGTAAAAGGGGTGGTGCTGTAGTTCGTCGGCGCGTGCTATAAGTAAAGAACCGGAGTCGTGCAAGGCTACGGTCTACATGAACCCTTATGTGAGAGTAAGGGAAATGTGCCGAGGACTAACGGTCTCACCCGTACCAATTCTGACATGAGTCGACTGGCGGTTTTTCCAATAGTACTATCAGTACAGAAGTCTTAACATACCCTTTCACTTGTCGAACAATTTTGGTTCTAGATGGCTGTCGAAAAGCATACGTACGAAGATTATGAGTGGGGTTCCCTGTTAATAATCTTTGCATCTGTAAAAATTCAACTGAAAGACCTGTCTAAAAGTAAAAACCTATCCGGTACCGTATAACGGATGCAATAACCTGACGTATGGGCGCTTTCTGTACGAAACAGTTACTATGGGATAAAGAAAGGGAACAAAGTGGGTGCCGTATCAACCCCTTCCCCCTCTCAAAGATTTCAGTTAAGATACTCCTTTCGACGTATATTGATGCAACATGTTGATGAAACCATAGTTTTTCTAGGACCCAGAGGTGAGGTAAAAGAGGTTAAAGTTCACCTTTGGAATCCACTTCAGAGTTAACTGTAAGACTACTTAACCCCTTGAAACATAAAATGCAGCTACCAGCGATCTTTCAAGGACAAATATAGTCATAAACAAATGATGAAAGTCAAGAGCATATTGTGGTCAAATTTATAGTAGCGACACTGTTATGTCGATAGTTGAGGGTGTTCTCTAATGTTTTTCTACGGCGAATCATACAGGAGATAAAGTGAACCATTCTACAGGTGCGTCATTGAATAAAAACTGTTAACTTCACAAGGCTGTATTACCGTCTGTCTCCATATTCTTACTTTCTATAATTGATTTGACTTCCATGTTTGCAGTAAAAGCGATGAGAAACTCCTACTAGCGAGAGAAGAACACGTATACTTCGAAGTAGTTTAGTAAAAGCAAACAACGGAAAAGTGGGGGCATGTCAATCCGAGAATTTGAACATACGAACAATGCCTGACACATGATCCTGATATTTATAGGTGGGCTTTGCTTCCCATATGTTTTGTGGCATGTGATTCCGAGTTGGTTGTTTAGAACAAACGGTTGTTTTTAGCGATAATAGGGATAAGGAATGATTATGACTATGAGGATGTCTGGTGAGATACAGTTTCCTGGGAATGATTTGGTGAATGAAAATTCCCCGTCATCAAAAAGCTGGAAGAGAAAATGTTTTGTTGGTGACGGATCTCTTCAAGCCTTTAAAAATTGCACACTTTTTAGCACACAGCACCCCTCTCCCTGTGGCCATTTTTATGATATCGCTTTTGGTCATGTTATTCTTTTACACCTGCAGGTTTATTATGTAATCTTACAGTGGGCCAAATAAAGTCAGGAAGGGATGATAATACGGAGCTTGCATGAAAAAGAACGATCACATCGACGTAGAACGTAGGGTGTGTCATATTTCACAGAGATGATGGGTTGCCTAATGTTGAATAATCTATTAATAGATCATCATTTACTCTATTTACAGCTTGTGTTCCTTGCTTCGATGAAAGTTGCCTTAATGCCTACTTTCCTGCCTTATATATAATTCGTCTTGTTTACACAGAATAACATGACCTTAGAAAGTAAAAGAATATTCTAGAACATTCCGGAAATTTCTGGTGTATTCTATAAAAACTCCTGGAAGATTCTAGAATCCTATAGAACCTGACAGAACATTCTAGAATATTCCAGAAGGTAAAAGAATTTTCTAGAAGAATCCAGATTAAATAGTTCTGTTGCCTAGACAAGTCAAATTAAGGCAGTCCCATGACAGGATGCAAATTAATAACTTCTAGGGAGGGGCGATAAAAGCTTTGGGGATGATCTGCAACAGCGAAAACAAGTCAAGAGTTTCTGTCCTAAGATTTTGGATTTTCGCATAATGTCAGCAAAAATTTAATGGATTTGATTAAAATCATTAGCAAAAAGGCACTCTTCTGCATCTAATAGTAAAAGTAGGTCAAATAGCATTTTGAGAAAGTGTTCACCGCAAAAGCACTTCATTAGGATCACCAATTTTAGAAAAATATGAAAAGTTCTTATTCATTTAATAACTACCCTTGCTTCTTATTAAAGTGTTGGGATAGTACCAAAAGTACATCCCTACTATAGTGACTATTTCATATTTCAAACGTTTCTCTTCGGAACAAAAGCCTTTATAACATCACGTAAAGGTAAATCATCCATACCTTAGCCGTGTAACAGTATAACTATAAAGATGTTGTTATATTGATTTACCATTTATCTACAAAACTTATCCACGCTACATATAATCACAGAAGAGTAGCGTAACAAAAGTAATTGTACGATTGCTAACACTTTAAGATTAATAAGAAAATCAAAAATAAAGCAAGGATTGGTATAGTCATACATTCTGGGCTAAACTTTGATGGATGTTTTGGCGAAAATTGCAGAGTAACGTTATTGTTTGGGTCGGTGGGTATTGGCTATCTGGTATTGATGGTTGAAAGTGAACTAGAAGATCAATTCAAAGACTGAAAGCAGGGAATGGAAAGTAAGTATGAAAAGGACAAAAGTAGGTGAGTAGTGGTTGTTGAGACACCAAAATATCCGTGTGCTGTCCTTGTGAGTGCCCAGTGAGATCAGATGCAGCAACATGGAAAACATACCTGAAAATGGTGACATGAAAAATTTTATTGGGTGAAAATGTAAAGTGTAGGGCCATCAATTCAACTGATATGCAAAAAGTGTGCAAGTGGTAGTCCGGTAGACAGTTACGACAAAAACCCATTCTGGAACTATCCAAAACATAGACCAAATGTTTGAGTTACAAGCGAGCTTACTGCAACTATCAAACACAAAAATTACATGGAAGAGATTCTGCGAGTCAAAGGGTATCCTTTGTGGCACACAACTGAAATTTAATCTTAAAGGGACATCTATGTGTAATTTGCGATACATTGCATGTATATGGTGTTGGCACAAGGATGTGAAGGTTGATCGGAAAGTAGTCTGAATTCTAGTTGGGCGTCAACAGGCACGTGACGTGACGTCAACAGGCATGCTCTTAAATCAGTTTAGCCTCAAGAGTTTGTTGGAATCGAAGGATAAATTATTGAGTACAGACGACTCGTTGCATCTTTCTTGTTTGTTGGTGTTCAACAGATATTCGATCAGAGGAAACTCAGTCTATCAATTTAGTTCAGTTAGCGGCAGTTTCAACTAATAAATCAAAGGTAAACAAAGAAAGATCTTTGAATTGAGCTAAAAAAAGGAAAGTTGAGGAAAATGCAAGGAATAAGAATGGGTGGAGGTACAAGCTGAAAAGATTTTATGGTTTTGTTTGGAGTTTGAGGAATTGATACAATTGTGAAAATAGTAATTTGAAATGTTTTGGTCAGATGCTGCGAGAGAATATGATGACGGTATCAATAACGATATAAAATAGATATTGAAGTGAAAAAAAAACCACCAATGAGATGGAGGTATGATTGAGTTGAAAGAAGAAGATACAAAGGATCATATGAAACCAAGAACTGAAAGCCAATGACCTCTTGGTGGGTGGAAAGACGAACTGTAAAAAGGAATGACATTGATTTCAAATATATCACATATTTACCACCACAATAAATAAACAAGTTTCACTGCCCTGAAATCAAAGATTTCACGAAGAAGACCTGTATGTCACCTAACAGAACTTGCCAGCTCGCAGGATAAATGGCACTACCTTCATCCCAAGACTTAACACAACATTATCCCTTGCATTCCCATGGCAGGCTGCACACTCATAAAGACATCACCAAAGTGGCTTTACGTCTACCTTCATTATAATTGTAAACTTACTTAAAAATGCAAAAATAGTGCTTTAATGTTGACAGTTATTTCAGTAAGTCCTGTCTTCAGTAATTGCAGATAGGGCGTAAACACTTAGTCAACCTTCCATGACCCTGTAACGTAGTGAAGTTTGAGACCTCTCACACACAGTCGCGGCTAGTGGTGCAAATTACAATTTTCATGCAAAAGCCAAAACTTATACCTTAACAAGTGCCAAAATAGAACCATTTCGAAATCGTGCTTTTTATTGCGGCTTTATTTCAACTGCTTGGGAAAGGGTGACTTCTTCCTGCAAACACTTTTGGAAGAAGAGCTCAAAACTATTTACAGTTTGACAGGGAAAATGCTTCCTGTTCAGTCCTATCAGCAAAGGGGTAGGTTTCCCCATTGAGAAAGTTTTCATCTTCATCATGGCACTACATCCCAACTGATGTCTTCAGATGGAACCGTTAACAAAGTTACCCGGAGCGCATATTTTGTGTCAGTATAATATCAAGAGTAATGGGTCAAGAAAGCCAATGTTACAGAATCTAAACTTCAAATAAAAATTGATCTATATGCTTATATGCTTACACAAAGAAGCAGCAGAAAGTTAAAATTTTGACAACGGTTTGGGAAAACCAACTGTTATTTACCATTTGCAGCAAGAACTGAACAATTGACACGAGTGTCCTTTGGAGGGAGATTGGTCCGTGAGTAAAGACTTTAACCGTAGGCCTTCTTTGAGGTTTTATACGTTCATTGTGAAAGTCTCAGATCACTAAATCTTGAAAAATGTGAGTAATAGAACATTCTACTTCACTTCAAAAGACCATGAAATTTGCCAACTGCATACTTATATCAATGAAATGGCACTGATGAAGCTAACAGCGAAACAAAAAGATGGCTGCTGGTAGTGGTGAGAATTCGGGATCGACTAGCCGGATTGTCGACTTTACTATTGCACTATTTAGTGCAACGGTAAAGTCTTCGCTTTCGGAGTGGGAGATCCTGGGTTTGAACCGGTCCAGCGCCCCAAGCACTTCATGTTTATGAGATCTATATCTGTATATATGTATACTTCTTTCATTGACATGCTATAGTTTAGATAATCACTTTACAGTCATATTTAAACTATCTTAATACAGGAAATATACAACTTAAACTAATTATTTATCGGGCAAGGATCCACTGTAAATACATCAAAAAGTTCTTGAAAAGAAAAAAAAAAAATTAAAAAAAAAATTGAAAAAATTCAAATCACAAATCAATAGCCCCTATCAATAGGTTAACGCTAGAAAAGAAGGACTCGGTGACCAGTTTATGAAATCGGGAATGTTCTATCCTTTGTTTTGTAGAAGGATTCTCTTTCCATGATACTAGCATTTTGTAAGGAAGTTAACGAAAGATTTATCCTCTTTAGCTAGTGTTCCATTGGCCTCCATACTCAGATTGACAGATTTCATCGAATAGGATGCATTTTTTACATCTTCTGGTAACATAATACTAAATAGAAGCAGATAAAGATTATTAAGAGAAACTTAGATCCAATTGGCAAGATAAACAACTTCATGCTTAATGCCCGATTAGGGTTAGTAAAGTTCATATTGACAAGCAATAAGCCTGCAAGTGGTTTAGACGTACTTCTTTAAAGACCGAGAGAAAAAGTACACTGTATCCATGTCTTTGTACTATCAATTACCATGCAAATCTCTTTAAGATTGATTGCTGATCCAAAATGAGATTATGTAATGACTCCAGTAAGCAAAGATCTTCTAATAGTTGCTTGCTTACTGTTTGCCCTAAATAATAACAATAATAATACTAATTTTTTTAAACTTCAGTGCCATATATTTATTCTGCAACTTTACAGAAAAGTAAGCTTCTACATTTTACATATCATTCTCACTGTTTTCACCAATTACGACGGGGACAGCAAGATTTTATAGAAGTGGAACTTGTACAACAACAGTACAAACATAGTTAACATATTAAGAAAAAACAAAACAAACCAGAGGAAAGAAAGAAAAGGAAAGGGAAAGAAAAAAAATAAATAAAAAGTATAAACACCAAGAAAAACAAATCAAATCAATTTTAATTAATAAAAGTCGAGGTTTGTTGGATTGGGCCATTACTTGTTTCTCCTGCAGAATATGTAATACGAAGAGCGCAAGACCACTTCAGTACGTTTGCTGAGGAGGTTCTTATTATCAACGCTATGTTTCGTTAATAAAGATTCAAATTTTGAAATATTATTGAAATAAAAGCCTAAAGTCGATACTTCTAACGTTATGACAGTAACAATAACAACAAATTTTTTAAACTTCAATTTATTTATTCTCTGTCTGCCATTACAATTCCAGTACTCGCTTACAAACAAGGTATACAGGAATAAGTATAATGCATGTCTCCTACCAAATCAAGAGATCTGGTCCGGGCCATTCTTTATTTCTCTTACAAAAGATAAAATAGGTAGTTCTAATTGTAACAAGCAAACCTTTCTCAAAAGATACTCCTTGTTAGATATCTTCAGGTGATCTAACATGGACATGAAATATAATAATATAATAATAACAATAATTTTTTTTTAACTTCAGTGCCATATGTTTATTCTGCAACTTTACAGAAAAATAAGCTTCAACATTTTACATATCATTCTAACTGTTTTCACCCATTACGACGGGGACAGCAAGTTTTTATATGAGTGCAACTAGTACAACAACAGTACAAACATAGTCAACATATTAAGAAAAACGAAGCAAACCATTAATAATAACAACAATAATAATAATAATAATTTCAAATTGTCACTAAGCGCTTTACAGTAAGTCAATCTTAAAAGTGATATTTCCTATTTAATTAAAATAGTTTGTAAACAAATACGTTTTGAGACTACGTTTAAAATCCTGCACTTTTTGTTGTACTAAATGAGTACAAGAAACCGACACGATAGGGTATGATAGTATTTTCACTTCCATGTATGCCATTATTATGGAAAGACACCGACCAAATCTGTGATGTATAATACCCAAGGTCGGTAACGAAAACGAGCGGTATAAAACTTTTATGGGATTTTAGTACTCACACCAACGAAGTTTCCAATGCCAAAAGACCAGGTGTAGTTGTTCAGAACAAAAAGGATAAGACCTGCTTATCAATAGACATGACCATCCCCTCCGATCCAAATATATCTGTTACCGAATTTGAAAAACTGGGCGAAGAGAGAGATTTCGAGATTGAAATTGCTAAGATGTGGGACATGAAAGCAACGGCAATTTCAGTTGTAATGGGAACATTGGGAATGACGAAGGAAAGAACGAAAGAACTTCCTTTAAGTTACCCGGGAGAACAAATCTACATGAAATCCAGAAAATAGATCTGATGAGTACCGCTCGCATCTTAAGACGAACTTTGTTTATTTGATTTACCCACTTCACACCCCACGCCCTTCCTTCCTTTGTTTTCTTTTATAAACATAATTATTGATATAAGGTGTAATCGAGATTTGAAGATATCAAGTTAGAAGGGGTAGTAGAGAAAAGTGAAATTCGGTATGTGACTTTTTCACTTTTCTCAAATATCTTTTCAAACTTCATTGCTGATATATTGTGTTTGTTTGTTCGTTTGTTTGTGTGTGTGTGTTTGTGTAGAAAATTTCTGGATGAGATTTCGGCTGCCTGTATCAACATAACAGAGATCGAAAGGAAACCAAGATGACAGTAATCAAGTTAACGATTAATAGATTTGCGTGAAAAACAAGATGATATATAATTGTTTGTATATTGACAATAAAATGGCGATGCTACGTTTTCTTTCTTATCCGAATGGAGTCAAATGATAATCAGTTGTTTGTCACGTCATCAAGTCGCCTCTTTTGTGGGGCAGTTTCTTCAGGTCTGACAGTGCGAGGTCAACAATGATTATGATAATATATGCAAACGATAACAAATATGCGAAAGCTCAGTCTGGTGCTTTCCAGTTCCTTTCGCAATTGTTTCACCAGACCTTTTAGACCAGTCATTATTTAGTCGTCTTCAGAGCTGCAAATAGGTGAAGAAAGTCGTATTACTTCCAAGTTTATACATTTTGAGATTCAACACAATCTTGCTAGTCAAATATCTAGGACAAGAAAGGCAAATTACTGTTGCTGCAGCTTGCAGTCGTTACTACTAGGAGTCTTTACTTGTTTTAACCACAAGCAAGGGATGGTGCCCAAGGAGATTATTTTAGCTGCTACACAGGATTGACTGTATCACATCAAATTTTATTCACAGGATTGTTCTCAAGAGAGAAGCAGATGTCCTGACAAACGTCGTTACATACACCTAGGATAGAAAGGTAATATTTGAATAGCTTCTTGTTAAGATTGATTTACATGACGCAAGTTCCGTGTCATGAAACATTCTGAAGGTCTTCCTACCATCGCTAGCTTGCCGTAGTCTTGATTGTTAAGATACTCGTTGGTTCAAGAGGCTGCGAAGAGAAATCATAAACACAATTTTCCTTTAGAGCCCGCTGTAGATTCTCAATGTATTTAGAGATGACAGGACATTGAAGTTATAAGTTGTAAACATGAGACGATGTTTGATAGAGGAGTTGACACATTTCTGAACCTCGAGCCCAAGCTTGGTCATGGTTGTCGCGCAATTACTGAAATGGATAGTAAGCCTTGTTGACACTACAGGTTTTCTGTTCACAGCAGCTACCATACGTAGACTTCGTTTTCCTTATCGTGACTAATTTGTTTCCTGTTTCAGATTAGAATATCGTAATAAACACACATTCCAGTTCGAAATGTAGTAGGCCTACACTTTGAATTTTCTTTCAATAAGCAACACCTCTTAACTTCCTCAAAATGCAAACAACAACAATGCGAGAGGAATAGTATCACTAACAACTTTCGAAAATTTATTATAAGCAGTCTATGCATTCGCCACAGAAATAAGATCTAAACCCGTACAAAAGGATGGTTATTCTCAGTAAGTCAAAATTTAAACATTAACTCAGCCTATATTGAAAGAAAATGATTACAAGGATCTTAAAACTCGAATATATAATATAGGGATATCAGTCACTAAAGTCCAAGCAACAGAATGACCAAAATTAATAGGGCATAAGTATGATTGCTTCATCACGGTCTCTACATCGTTATCACCATCACCAAGATAAAGGCATTGGTGCAGTCTCCTATTGTTATAACTAACTGCAGGCGTGCGGTCCTACTTTACTACAGACTAGCATTAGTCTTCAACTATCAAGTTGGAACCTTCATGTTACTTAAATGGACAAAACTACAAGTATTCATTTATACTTCTTCATGTTATCATGCGGCAGTGATAATTCAAGAGTGGCATGATGGTGATTGTTGGCAAACTATTTGATACGTATCGCCTAGTACTTCAGAAGATCTGTCTCTGGTTTACATGCTTTCCTGAACAGATGTCTCGACGATCGCTCGCCGTGTAGAGAATTGCTAATTTTCGTCATGGGATAGATAAAGAATGAAATCCAAGGACATAGTTTTAGCCACAGTAGGTATATTGAACGATTAAATGCGAAGGTTTCATGAGCAATGACTGTCTCTATCGTTTTCTTTTAGTGGTTTTATTACTGCCCATCTCTACTTTGTTAATGAACAGCGAGATAGTAGGATTGCTACGTACAGTGTGGGCATAGTTTTATTGACAGATTACCGTTATCAGAGTAGAACCTCCTAAGTAAATATTGGTAATAAAGCTGGAGATAGTGCACTCCTCCTTCAAGGGTCAATACTGAAACTTCAACTGTCCATTGTTCCTCAAAAGGCATCATACCAAGAGGGAAAATAGTAAGAAGTTCAGATCGCCTATAAGTAAGCTCCCCATTCTCACATGCCCTCTTCAATGAGTGAGTGAACCTCCTGTGTCAATAGCACTTCGATGTGGCGAGATACTTCTTACCACACTAACTTCTAACCGTCGCATTTATTAAGAAATATGAGGAATGCCTGTCATTTGTTTTAACCCGGAATGATATTTACATTTTCAATTAAGCATTTTCACCATGATAGTGGAAGTGATTACTTTAACTTCCTGTTGGTGGGAAGTCTCTGTTTCTGTTTTGTGGATCAGGTTTCCGTTTTCGTTATTTCGATAGTGTATAAATTTTAAAATACTTATTTCTGTACTAGCAGTTGTGTACCCTGTGGTTTTGTTGTGCACTCAAAAGTTAGCTGTCCCTGAATTTTGAAGTTACTTCTTATTAAATCGAATTGTTTTCATAATGTAATCAAACACATTACCAATATCAGTGTAAACCTTCTCCAAGTTAAAAGTATGCACAGGAGAATGCTGGCATTTTAAGTAAAAATATATACGAGTTGTTATCTGATGCTGTATGAAGTCCAAAACTGGTTATATACTTCATGCTATCACAAATTTGGTTTTATATTTCTGTCCACATATCCTCTTACTCATGCATTTCTTGAATACTCCATCCTTTCTTGACATTGGTCAAATATGTTGGTATATATAGACTATTAAAAATAACCATTGAACTTATAAACATACAAACATGTAAATCAGGCAGACACTAGCAATCTTTTTTTTGTGGCATACTTGATTTGGCCTATTGCTCAGCCAGAGAGAGCACATTTACAGGGGTGGCCTCCTGTTGCCTTCCCTAACTAATAGGCTTTATATCAGGCTAGGTGGGATTCAAACCCACAACCTCTGGCATGAGAGTCCAATTCCTTAACCACTAGACCATGGCAGCTTCACCACTAGCAATCATGGGATACATATTCTGTCAATAGACATGAATGCATATGTCATGCACCAAAAACACTGATTCAACCACTACACTAAATAATGCAGTAGTTGCCCTAGAAGTTGATCCCAAATTCTCACCACCACCAGCAACCTAATATTTTATTTGGTTCAAGAGGCCCCAGGTGTGATCCCCATCAGCACCATAGGCATTCAGGTTTATTCAGTCACTACGCCTTCCACGATTGCTAGTTTGTCTGCCTTAGGAGGCCCTGCTTATATATGGAAATGGCACTGATGAAGCTGACAGTGAAACAATTTGATCTCCAAGATCTATCATATTATTTTGTAGCCATTTTTGATAGCAATGTTTGATATGAATGTGTAAAATATTGTCATATATTGTCACTGTTATCCTTTGTTTGTTGTAAGAACCATCTGTCACCTGGTATTCGTATTGTTTTACTTGTACCAGGTCCTTCAATATTGCATTGACCCTTTGGAAATATGTAATTAAGTATGTTCTTTGTTGTGTAAGTTTATTTAAGTTAATCTGTGTATTCGACACATTTACACAAGATCTGCAAACAGGCCAGTTTGTCATAATAGTGGTGAATCCGTATTTCTATAGTTGGAGATAAAATGACACCATATGTTATATGTTTTTCTCAATTTTTTAAATGACAATATCTTCTAGTGTATCTCCCAAGTTTTTGTTCAAGTTAAAGTAAGAGTGAAAGTTGAAGTTATAATTTACTTGATTTACAATGGATAATTTATATATACTATTCAAATGGAAGGATTTAGGATCTTAGTAATCATTATGCAGCATAATTTATATCTAAATACAGTTCTGATCGTAGTCTAAGAACATCATAGAGTTTTCTGGAATCATGGTTTAACAATTCCAGTTCCAGGAGCTATTCAATGACCCATGGAAGAAAGGACACCTGAATGTGTGTCATAGTTCAGAATGTTCTCAGCTCCTTTGAAAGCACACTGTTGATCATGTTGTTGCTAGAAGATTATGACTAATCAAGTTAGAATGTGGAGTAATTGATAAAGATGGAAATAAGATTAAACAGATTTAAAGCTGCTTTTTCAAATTCCCAATTTCACTTCATCATTTGCATAGTCTGGAACAGTAGCCACAGATGTCATAATTTGAAATCCCTAACTGAATACCATGACCTTTGATGTCTTAAAAGAATGATATTGACAACCATACATTTTTCAAAAGCAGGGCAAGTTGATATAGAAGTATTCTTTGATCTATAGGCATTTCCTGATATGTTGTCCTTGCTAGGCTGATCTTCAGCTTTGATTCATGAGTAGTAACAAATGACAGCCTAGTTCTAATATGCAAAACACACATTTATATTATATTAATATAATATTCTGTTCTATTCTATTCTATTATATTATATCATATTATATTATATTATTATATTGTATTATATTATATTATATTATATTATATTACATTATATTGTATTATATTATAGAAACACTAAAGTTACTAAAACTTTTTGTTTTTCAATGTTTAATAACCAGGGACCTCTTGTGCCAATATAACCTACTTATCCACTGCACAAATAGTGTTGTAGTTAAGTCAACAAGTTGGAAGGTGTATATAGAATTTTCACTGTCAGTAAGCACAGTCTTCTGTAGCCAAATTTATCAGTTATAACCCAGAAGAGAGTTTGCGCTCTAGATCTGTAAAATGTAATCTGGATGTGGTGGTTTATCACGAAGAAGTGATGATCATTGTCATGAGATTGATGTTACTTGTAGTTCATGTGTTAGTTAATAAGATGACAGTTTGTTTTTTATTATTCACTTGGGCGCAATTTTCCATTTTTATCTGAAAAGAGGTGTTCTGCCTTAGTGATTTCCAGTCTAGAATGTCCCCCCCCCCTTGCCGGGATGAAGTATTTACAGTGACCCCCAGCCAAAACAAAAATGTATAGTGATCAACATTTACTTTTGGCATAAATTATTTTTACTAGCTGGAAGATTTCTTATTCATTTTTGAATAAATAAAAAACAAATGTTGCCATTCTTGCACAATTAAAGTTTTACTACTTTCATTCATAAGTAATGTTAACACAAGAATGCCTCCTCATTAAACTTGCGGCAACTCAGCAGGACAATGCTAGACTTCCTTGTACCACTAGTTTAAAGTACTATTCATGATTTGATATTATTATAAATATCTTTTGAGAGTGGCAAGGTGGTCTTATTGTCGAAGAGTTGATCATTTTGCATCTGAAATGTGAACAGATTAGGTCAGTCTATTAGTAAGAGGGCACACAGTTCATGAGAAAGGAATGTATTGTAGTAAAGATGATAGGTGATTAGAAAACATTGCAAGAGTAGGTATTTGATAACATTTTGCTATGTTAATTTTAACCACGTGGCAGTTTCCATGGCCAATCATACACATTAAGAAGAAGGTAGATATGTGTAATTTGGACATGCAGCTGTATATTGACCATACAAAGACTGCACTCAAGCTGTGAGTGTTGTTGAGAAGAGACCATTTGAAGTTGTAAGTTTCAAAAAACTGTATATGTGTGGTACAAATTACATCGAAGGAAGTGTGAATAGCCAGAGTATTATCAAATTTTGTTTCTTTTTTTGGCATTTTATTTTGGGGAATTGTCAGTGGACCAAGCAGAAGTGCTTTAACCTTTGACAGTATAGTATATATGGAGGCATTCACACAGAGCATGTACCAAATCTTCAAGGTGTTCCAGAACATAAAATCCAAATTTAAGGTATAGATGGCAGTTATGGCCTCTACCAGGACAGTAGCAACAGAAAGAAAGGAGTTACTCATTAACTAACATGCTCAAACAATACACCAGCAATTATTTTACCAAGCTGCTGGTGAGCCAGGTAATAGTGCAGATATGAAGAACCAGTCATTTTCTGCTTAACTTGGCTGCCTTATACAATAGAGAAACGTAATCTATCCCTTGGATGACAGATACACACTAATTTTAAAACCCTGTTTTGGAGAAAATAGTTACTGGTTTTTGTTGTAAATGAACACCTTAGTGGTTGATTGTGAGAATATGAGTTTACCTTTACACAAAAGAGTAATGTACATGTAAGAATTTTCTATGAATAACAGCATTACTAAAT
This sequence comes from Carybdea cf. marsupialis auct. non (Linnaeus, 1758), assembly GCA_010016065.2. NCBI lineage: Eukaryota > Metazoa > Cnidaria > Cubozoa > Carybdeida > Carybdeidae > Carybdea > Carybdea cf. marsupialis auct. non (Linnaeus, 1758). The sequence goes on from JAAAKL020005033.1 coordinate 15,148, forward strand.
CATCCTGCTGCCCTTCAGAGTCTACCATTACTCTCTATGAGTTCAGATTTATGTTGTTTAACATTTCATCGATAATTTATTCTCATGAGAAGCTATTGTTTGAAAAGTTATTCTGCCACAATAGTTGCTTTTGCTTAGAATCAGAGACTAGCTGTTCTGTTCTTGCATTGGAGGAGGGTTTTTTGGTGGGGAGGTCTGGATTTTACATTGTGGAATGAGGAGGAGGGTTTTTTGGTTGGGAGGTCTGGATTTTACATTGTGGAATGAGGAGGAGGGGTAGGGTAGTGCCCATGTACGTTTGGCTTGTTACTGGATCATAGGACACATTAAGGTATCAATATCACAATCAGACCCTCCTGAAATGAAGATAAGGAACTTATTGACTAGACAATAATCTCACCTTCAACTTGAAATAGAAGGAATATCATCGAAGTTAGACCGACAAAATAGATCATGGACAACTTCAAACATATTATAGTATAACTGTATTGTTGTCATTAAAGTGTGCCTCCAGTGGTCAGATATTTTTTGATATTTTGTTTATTTTGTTTCGAGGAATAGAACTGTCATGTTAGTTTTGGTATCATGTACAGTTATCCGTAGTTATACCTGATTCCAAACTTAACAAACTTTTTCCAGAATGGGGTAATTTTTGATGTCATAAGGAACAAAATAGACTTGGTAAGGAACAGAGAAGTCCAGTATTTGGTGCTGAAAAATTCAATATAAGGCAAACATGTTGCCAGTAGTGCAGTTTTCAAGCTCTTTTACATGGTTTTTAAACCAAGTACACTTACCGTAGGATGAAAAGAATAGACAGAGGCTTTTCAGCTCAGTACAATAAACAAAATACCAAAAAATCCCTGAACAGTAGAGGTACACTTTAATCTAATGGGAGGTGCACTGATGCTAACAGGGTGTATATTCCTCATCTCCTAAAAATATATAGCCAAGCAGTGGGGTAAAAATGGTACTTCTGTTGACATGGTTATTGGAGAAGATGCATTTGTAAGGACACTTGGATCTGACAAAAGTATTGTTATTTAGAAAACAAATAAGGGGTTAGTGGTAGTTTGACATAAAACAGATTATATAGAGGAGGCAGGTAGAGAAATAGGGGTGGAGGAGGTAGATTAGATGATGGTAATCCACATTTCAGTTCCATGATAATAGACACAGTGGATTGGAAAGGTACACAGAGAGAGTTCATGGCAGTAGAGGCTAGACTGTTTTAGTCCAAACGGGGTTTAGTGCCAAGGAGGTGTTGGAATGGAAGTTGCTAGAGTAGTGTAATTAGGTCACTTGTCTGAAAGTTTTGGTGTTTGTTTGTATGTTGAATGCAGTGTTGTCTTTGGTCTAAATAGGCAGTATGGATTAACAGCACTCTCCATTGTAGCATTTTAAAGGTAGAATAGTCCCTTGAGTAGTATTGTTAAATTTTTAATTTAAACACATTTATACAGGTATCAGGCTCTATATCTGTCCATATAGTATTATACTATCAGGAGCTTGTTTTATGATGCTTATTAAAATCATATAAAAGTGTAACAAATATATCAAAGTGAATCGAAAGTTTTTCTCATTAAATAAACAAAGATGCTGATGACTTTAACAATGCCTTGCCACAAAATGGTCATTCCTGATATATGGGTCCTCTTAAATCCAAAATATGATAAAAGAAATTAGCACTACAACTAAGAGTTACTATTGAGGAGTGCAAGAACAAGGGTTGAAGGAAGGATTGAGGTAAAATAAACATGTTTCAATTATAAAAGTTATTATATTGGAGTAAGGTATTACTGGGGGAAACAATTAGTCATCTGCAAGTGGATGACATCAGGCCAAGTTAATATAACTTCTTGCCTTAGATATACAACAGGCTTGCTGGGATAGTTGGGAGACCAGCTGTCTCAATTTAACACCTGTAGAACATATCTCATTTTTATCTCGACATTATTCTTAATCCCTTTACTTACCATGAGCACACACGACAGATAGCCTTTTGGAAGCTGTATCAAATGCTTCAAGTCTGCAAAGTATAGATGGCATAATCAGACATAACAGGCAATGTCTGATTGCTTATGTCATGAGAATGAATTTCAGCTATTAGAAAATGATGTTATGACCAAGATGATGCCCCTGGCAGAACCTCATAGGTGGCTCTTGAAAATGGTGTATACCTTACCTTACTTACCATCCAGTTTTACGTTGGTTGTTCCATGGGTTTCCCCACAGGTTTGATGACGTATAGAGAATGTATTATCAAATATGTGCTCAATGGTAAAGATTCTCAAGAACAAATATCAAAGCAGCAGGTGGCCAAGGTTCATCAATCAAGGCAGTGCACTTGACACCAGAGCACTGTTTTTCTGTAGACTATAGAGCAACAATGTTTGTAGGGATAGTCCACAACTGCTACTAATTGAGCACACAAAGTTTGCTTCTTGACAAGACGTAAATAAGGAAAAGGCTGTTTAATAACAGTAAAGGGCCTCTGTTTGATTACTAGCATCAGTTATGAATCATCGGCAACTTAAAAGCTATTCTTAACCTAAAATGCTAGTAGATGTTTTGATTGCATACATCTCAACTACAGCCATGCAGTGAACAAAATAACACCAACTGGTGGATGTACTTTTTGCTTATCAGTTTTTTTATCAGTCTTTACCTGCTTGTGTCTCCATGGATCCCAGTATATAGACATTTGATGCATATATATCAAGGAAAATCCAAGGGAAAAAAAAGAAACTGATTTTATTGATAGAAATAAGTGAACTCTCAGCCAGTAAACCATGAAACTATTATACGTACAAAAGCTCCATAATTTTACTTAAATCTTGTTGTGAAAATAATCTCTGATAGGTCAAAGGAGATTCAATTTTACATTAAATTTTCTCAAGCTTGAATATATGAATTTATAATAGATAAAAGAATAAAACACTAGAGTTTGAAGTGTCTTGAAGTTTGAAGAAACTTGTCGGCAATGGTCAGGAAGGCAATGCTTGCCTGTGTAGACACAATGGCATGTTTTCTACTAGGGCTCTTACTCGAGCAATAATTGTTCCATGTGATTCTTTACTTATACCTGTACATAGGCATTTTAGGATGGTGAACCATAAACTAGAGATGTGTTTATTTCATTCATTCCTGTACAGTAGACCACTTTCCTCTTCTAATCATTTTCTTTCTGGAAGGATTGATGTGTGATTAGTATAAAAAAGGCTCTTTCTTTCAACTGAAAGGTAGTATTTATATTTGCCCTCTTGTTTCTTTTTCTCTATTTCATCATTCTTTCATTCAGCTGTTGTACTTTTTCCTCAATTCTTTTTCTCAATAAAAAGAAAAATTTACAAATTTGGTCGACTATCATGATGGTGAAAAGTTCAGTGGATTACTTATAAAAAATTTGGTTCTTTTTAACAAACCACCCTCTTTGTCAATACCTGATTGGACAAAATATAATCATTACAAATGTTGAAATTTAGTAAAAAGAGATTTAAAACTATAGAAGTACGTGATACTACCTCATCAATACCAAACTTGCATTCAGTTACAAATTACCTTTCTGTAGTGGTAACATGATAAGGTTTGAAGAGTAGGTACAGAATTTTACCAACTGCAGCTCTGATTTCTATCTAGAGTGTTAAGTGGAAATTTAAGTGGTAGCTGAATCTTACATAACATAAAACTGGGGTCAATCTCTTTTCAGATTGGTTAAGTTTTAATTGCAATTTCATAATTGCTTGCAAGCCAGTCACCTGAACTTGCACTAAAGATTATTTGCATACTTGGTAATCTACCCCAGGATACGTAACATACAGAAATACAGTTTAGTACTATAGATCATTCATATACTTGAAAGTGGTGTGTACTGAAATTAATACATAATTTAAAAATCATTATTTACAATGTATTTTAATAAGGGGGTTTGATTGGTTTTCTTACTTTCAAGCAGTGTTCTCTTCCCATAAGATGACCATAAATGTGAGGCCTGAAGAAATCCCCCCCTACAAGATATGTTAAACCTTGTAGCAATCTTGTAAATCTTAGTAAATTAAGATTTTTCCTTTGACTCTTTCTGGTGACTATAATGATGTGGATTGACTTATAAGAACATATAACCATTATTTCCAGAATGGATCAGAACATATTATTTATGCATTCTCACCTTATGGTGCTTTGTAAAGCACAGCAGATTGTTGTTCTTGTATACACTGGTAAAGAGGGTTGTTTTTCAAAACTGATGATGAGAAGACCAAAAATATTGACACAGCAATATCTAGTATGTCAGACAGCCTGGCATCATACACTAAAAGTGTTTTAAACTTGCCAGTGACATTTTAAATATGGAATATGTGTTTAATTATACTAGTTATTACTAATGCAAGCTTACCAAGTGAAACAATAAGAAAAAGTTGATCTTTGTTTCAATTTAACTTTACATTCAAACACACACATTATTACCTTGGCCACATTTTATAGGTATATGCAATAGCACAAAACCATTTATTGTGGTGTGACCTCACATTAGCAATGATGATGATGATGCGACACCAAAGGCGATTTGACCGGACAAAATTGAAGCTGTTGTGCTAACTCTGTCATTTTCCGGTAGATACAGTCTTGTGTACCTTTTGCATTTTTGATCTCTGCGTGTATGATACCTGCATGGCTTTCTGCTGTCAAACTGACAGAAAGAGGGCCCACACTCAAAGAAAATAGGATCTACAAGTTAGAAGCTATCTTCAGCTTCTTACTCTTGGTTGGAGGTTGAGATTGCTCTGTAGGTGATTGCCTTCTTTTGGGAGCAAGTAA
>JAAAKL020005034.1:0-19960 GCA_010016065.2 Carybdea cf. marsupialis auct. non (Linnaeus, 1758)
CGTGCATTAGTTACGGCTTTGTGTTTTGCAATAGCTTTGCGTGCTGGTTGTGTATTTTTACACAACGTGTTCATGGACATCTTGATAACTTTTATGTTTGTTATTGTTGTGACTATGATAGGCCTTGGTATTTGCGAGTTCCGCAAGTTATGTACAGCTCGTCAAGTTTGTTAACCGTCAAACTTGGCTATACTGCAATTTACACGAGTCTTTGTTATCGTTTGTATCATTTATTATACTTCCCGTCATCACGTACAACAAGATTCACCGTGCATTGGGATTTGATACTTATAAACAACGAGGACTTAGAGTACTGAGAGCTGACTTGGAGTTCTATGTTGATATAAACTCTTTCGTCATTTTTAGGGAAGAAGTCTGGGTATTACAAGTAGGGGATGCTGTATCGAGTATTGCTTGTGATGATTCGGGGAACATTATTGCAACTCTTGCCGATGGTGCAATCGCCATTACAGAGGTAGAACACTAGTAGCCTTTGAGTTTTACTTGTATGTTGTTAACAGTTATTTGACTTCGAATAATTCAGCTATTTCTTGTACCCCCGTTTTTATAACTGACAAATTTGGAATGTTTAGAATGTGAATTCGTTCCAGGGGGAATTCAAAGAAGGCAGCTTAGGGCACGTAAATGGATGATAAATAAACGTCGGGAGAAAACGGATAACAAGCACCAGCAATTTGTTTACGTATATTTGTCGGCGTACGACCAAATGTCTTCAAATATATGTTATATCGTACGCCGATAAGCCAGCGCCAAATATTTGGAACTCCTTTTCCTTTGCTCTAAACTCCATAAATACATATAGTTAAGATAGTATGTAATTACAAAGGGCGATAGCTATGCCTGCGCTCGTGGGTGAGAGATATTGATATCAATAGCTCTATCAAATCGTCAAACGCATCATTCCATACATCAGGTTTGGTCTCCCAATATAAATGCATTACCCTTTTCTAGCCCGAACAGTCTTATGTATCGGAAAATATGTTTCTTATGTTGCATTTTTAAGGTTAATTTGTTTGTACGCCTAGCCATGATTGTCCGTACACAACAGAGTATGTTAACTATTCCTGAATAGTTTAGTGTGCATCAGAAACTATCCAATTAGTAGGATACTGATTTTCGTTATCTTGTGCAAAAGATGTATTCCTATAAACACAAAGGCTCTCTTTTGTTTACATGTTTGCAGTCAAATTTCTACCTAGCATCCCGTCTTGTCAAGCTCTAAGTCATTTACAAAGTTACCTTCATATTTGAATATCTTTTGATAAAATGGCGCCCCTCGTTGGATACCTTTGCTGCTCACCGAAACAAACTTCTTTATTATACAAGATCGTTTTTGGACGGCAAGGAAGGCCAGGGGAGATGACGTTTCGTCTAATACCGTTTGCAACTTCTCTGTGCTTGATTTTAGCTGTTCCAGATTCAAAATCTCCGTTTTAATCATTGTGGTTTATATCAGTAGCCCGTCTTTACCATTTTCGGCAACACAGGATAAGACAGGCCACGTTGAGTCCACTTAGGACTTAATTCAGTTTGATGTTAACTTTTGTAGACCCTATTACAAGTTTCACGACCTTGTCACTGTAAGCGATGGCCATATGCTGTTATATGCTGTTATATGTCAAGGACTCTGATTCCTGTAAGCGATGGCCATATGCTGTTAGGTTCAGGAGTCAAATTTGAAAACAGCGATTTGGAGAACTATATAAGAGAGCGTCAGAAACCAAATAATAGATGAAATGAAAGACTATTTCCTTCTTTATATATTTTGCATCATTTAGATTATTATGTTAGGTTTTTAAGGGTTGCTTAACTTGTAATTGCCGAATGTTATAGCTTCTACTATTATCCTGATGTTTCTCTCGGTTTCGTCTTGGAGCATCGACATAGCCCTGGGCTTGGTTTCTATTCGATGCTTTGGGTGTCTGTAGGGATATGTCTGTGTGTTTAGACAGTGGGTTTGTATTAATGTTCTACAGTTCGCTTCGCATTTTGCTAAATGCCAGCAAGCATCCTGGCCAGTAGAACAAAACAGCTATTATTTAGAGAAATTACATCCTCACTCCGTTTTTATTCCTTACATTTCATTTTGTAAGTATCTGTCAATTTTCTGCTTTGTTATAGCAAAAAGCTGGTAGCAAAGAGCCTAGTCAGGCTATATACAAACACATTGGTCGTGCTCCTGTGGTTTCAGGTTGCATTGATGGCGATCTGATGTGGTGCGGGTGTGGAAATGTCATCGTTATTGTAGATATGAGGTGGGTAATAAGCACTTGCTGACTATGAACTATTAGCCACATTTAGTACTTGATCCTATATCTGACGGTCCTATGGTAATGGACCAGACTTAGAAATCGAGCGACATGTATTCGATTGGAGTTAGATGTAAGGATGTTGACTTCTCCTTTATTCCCTACCGGATCTGTGAGATGACTGCCAGTAATGCTGGTAGGAGTGGTCAACCTTTGCCTGGGAGAAGAGTGGGGCCCATCCTGACGATAAGAGTGGTAGAAGATCACGAAAGAGAAGCATATGCGATCCCTTCAACTGTGGTCGGCCACATTTGATTAGAAGAGGCTTAACATGAAGTTTGGTACCAGTCAGCCCAACCTCGTTTGAGTCACATATCACCACAAAATGGTCCGTATCTTAGATGACTCACAAGACCACATCAAAAGTAGACATTTAGTGCACTGATAAGTAGCTTCGTGTGTCGTACATGATTGTTAGCTCACACTGTGTGATGTGGCTGTAAGCTACCGTAGCTTTGCAGGCTGGATCAGTTTTCTTTCCAAACTACTGCAGCTTGCAAAGAACCAGGCCAAAAGACCATCAATTGGCACACGACGTAAAATGATGCATCATTTTCAGCCCCTCTTCTCTTCTTTATTACAGCTAAAAATTGTCACTTTTATTTTTCAAATGTAAATAAAGTATGAAGTGATCTTTTACGTTGAATGACGAGTTGACTTTTACATGGTTCCAAAGAGTGCATTTTGAAGTTTGGTCGGCACCAGCACTTTTGTCATACACTTCTTCGGATATACAGTAAATTCTTGATATTGCGAACCCCTGATATAGCGAACATCTCGATTTTATATCGATTTTATAGCAATGTTCGTTATATCGAGAGTCTACTGCAGTTGCAAATATAGTTTGGTTGATAGCTACCCTATAGGCTTATGCGCCATCCGCTTTATAGTTCAGAGCGATTGCTAAGAAATTAATGCAGGCTCTTATTCGATTTATTAACATATAAGGCAGATTATGACAACAGATATTATCTCTGTACTTCTCTTTCTTTTAGCACATTGGACGAAGTGGAATCCATTCAAGTTTGTCCAAACTTTAGGCACACTGTTTCAAAACTTGTAATGGCTGAATACGGCATCTGGTGTACTGTTAGAGGGTAGGTACATATATTTGGTATGATTTATTATGGTAGGCATCAGTTATGACCACAGGGGGAAGATGATAAATACGCTTTGTATCACTGGATGCAACTTGTCTTTTACTCATGTGTAAGCTTTGTTTCAAGTGGAAAGTGGGAGAGGGTGGTCGTGATAATGCCAGTGGTTACGATGATCATGATTATTTTTTGCTACTTCTTTCTGATAATGTTCAAGACAATGATGTGTAGCTGCTGATGACACTGTAGATGGTGATGCTGTTGTCGTATGATGATAATGATGATGATAATGATGATATTGATGTTGCTGCTGCTGATGTTGATGGTGGTGATGGTGATGGTGATGGTGATGGTGATGGTTTTGTTTTTTATAGTGATTGGTTATTTTAATGGTAGCATTGACACCAATTCCATGTGTTGGACCATGTGAGAGTGGTCATGTTGGTTTTATAAGGGGAATTGCTTTTCATGACTACAACAGTAATAAACACAGGAGCAACGATTGGTGCAACATATGACACAAGGCATCGACCTCGCTAACCTGACGATTTATGTTACCTTTTATTTGCTTTCTGTAGATCTTCAGTGCTTCACCTGTACGATCGAAAAACGTTCGATTTGATTTTAACTTCTGATGTGGTCGAGGAATGTGGCCTAGCCTCAGAAAAGGTAGGTTTTTCAGGATGAAGTATCATCTCGTTGCTGAGAGCCGCCGTGGCGTCGTGGTTAAGGAATCGGACTCACATGCCAGAGGTTGTGGGTTCGAATTCCGCCTAGCCCGATATAAAGACTATCGTTTGCGGAAGGCAACGAGAGACCATCCCTGTAAATGTGCTCTCTCCCCAAGACATTGCTCACTATGGCTGGGCACTAGGGTACGCTCGAAATCGAGTATGCCACCAAAAATATAAAAAATCATCTCGTTAGAGACAAACTTGATGATTTTTATAACAATTGCGAAAGAATGCTTTATAGTATAGGTACGTCTGAAAAGAGCTCAACCCACCATTACTGCTCATCATCAGCGTTTCTCATATCACGTTTTGCAGTTGGTTTGACATTGTTTTAATTCAAATTGTACTGTAAATATTAGACCAAACGTAACTTAAGGAATAAATTAACATCGTAAAACGCGCTAATGAACTGGCTTCGTTTGGTTGCAAGTCCTTATTGCCAAACATTGTAATACTTGCAAGAAGTGCTAAGTAACTGTCCTTACACGGCAACGCTAAAACGATGCCTCTTTTACTACGGCGATTAATTTGCATTTATAACCGTAAGCAGTAATTGTTCTTATTCTCAGCAGCGAAGCTTCCTTTTTAAGTCAGCAAAAATCTGCTCCGTGTGCAAGCAGTAAATATCCAGCCTTATGGCAATAATAAATTGTCATTTTTTAACATAGACAGAGATTTCACTGTTTCAAAGCACTGTTACAGTATATAATCCAGTATTAAGGCAATGATAAATCGTCTTGTGTTGTAATGTGCAGTTTTAAAGTAGGGGAATGTTGGTATGCTTTAGGGAAAAAAACATTTGATTTGCTTTACACCAGTAATTGAGTTTATTAAGTTTGTTACAGGTTATTGACCCAATCCAGACAGCAGCACATTTCATGGTTTTAAGCTAGCAGTAAATCGTACAGTTTTACAGCGGGAGAAAATTGCCCAATTTTGGGAGGATTCTTCAGGGTAGCATTGTGTGAGGGGTCCCATTGGTCTTTTCCATTGTAAGTTTTTATGTGAATTTAAACCTAAATAATGTGTTCTTAATCTAAGGTTATTTTTTTGAGTTTGCATATAATGATGACGTCAGCACGTTTTTCTACCTCAGTTAAAAATTTTCTTTCGTTCGTGTATTCCGAAAATAGACAGTTGATTATATGATATTATTCAAATTTCTGAACCGTAGTTAAATTGATAATATGTTCTTATTCTACATTAGCTTTGAATAAACCAGCTTCGTTTCAATTTTAACAAAAGTGGACTATTACATACAGTTGGATAACTTTTTTATTTACATCATGTTAGAATAATGATGATGTCATAGCAAAATGGATGCCATTTGGTAAAGAGCTTACTATTAAATTATTCACAAAGTTCATCTTTAAGATGAGTCAAGAACTCTCAGTTCGAAAAATGTTATCACTTTGCCACAGTTTAATGTCGTTTACTTTGGGAAATCAGTCGGATTCCGCTTGGCCTAGTAGGATTAATGACATTTCTGTTTCTATCCCTACAACAAACAGAAATTTCTATGCTAACAGTTTCTTCCCAAGGACTGCCAAAGTCTGGAGCTCTCTGTCTCTCTGTCTCTTTGTCTCTCTGTCAGACTGCTTTCCTCTCAGGTACGATCTTGATACTTCTAAATCTAATGTCAACTGCTATCTTCTTGGAAATTTTAATTTCTTGTCTGTTATTGCATCTATTTTTCTATTTACTTTGTATTTCTACTCCTCTCAAAGTAATTCAATACCTTAAAAAGACAACCCTGCATTGTATTAAGTGAAGAAGATAAAACCTCAAACATGTTGAAGTGTTTGACCCATTTGTATCCAAGACAGCCAAGGCGCTTAAGATGTGTGTTTTAAGGAAGAGGTACCTTATAAAGTCAATTTATTTAGTCCTACCTTCTAATTATAGGTATCTCATCTTAGTGGAACGAGAATTACTGCATTACTTCCACGGGGACGTGAGTTATGGACAGGTTTAGGAAATGGAAGATTTGTCATTTTCGATCTGAAGAAGGGCCCCAAGGTATACGAGAATGGGGAAGGGCCTCGAGTTATTACTCCGAAGAATGGATGCATCCATGATGCGGTTAGCACGGCGGACATTGATGGAGAGCAAGCTCCTCACTTAATGGATGCGTGGGACGAAAAAGTCGGGTTTGTTTTTATATCAAAGGAAAATAGCAAGAAAAGTTTTGATGATGACGATGACATCAAGTATCACTTGGAGTTGAAACAATTACAAAGAATATCAGAGGAACCTGTTCGCTGTCTACTTGTCGTAAGGTAAGTGGTAGCAATGTCGAAAAGTTATTATACCACAGCGAGGACTGTGTGTGAGGACTGTGTGCGACGGATGTGAAGGAGAACTGTGAGTGACGCTGGCTGAAAGGTCATCATAAATTCACGGCAACTTGTTTGCAGTCAGTGTTGACGTGATTGAATTAGAAAGTTATTGGTGCGTTGCTAAATGTTAGGGCATTTGAAATCAGTTTGTAAGATAGTTGATAACGGGTCTTGTTAAAAGAGAGATGATTCTGCAATAAAAAAGAGAGAGATTTAAACTTATTTAGAGCAAACCAGCATTGAACATAAATCGAATCAAGAAGGAAATGCCAAATTAGGGTGTGAACGGATATTGATCAATTTCCACCACGTATCTCTTTAGAACTACGTTTGTATGCTTTTTAAATGGTACTTTACGCAGTCGAGATGGACTCAAAGGTATCATTGTTCAGACGACGGCTCCCTTTCATGCTTTATTTCAGATATACAAAAGGAAAATCGCGTAGTATAAGGTCTTTATCTTACCCAACATTGTTCCCTTGTTTCTGGAATATATCAGCTATTTAATTTAAATGTATTTAGTGACCATTATCGGCTTGTACAATCGTTAAGATATCTTCGAGACGTGAGATAATTTTGCTAGTGAAACAGTGGGTTGACTTTGACGCTGCAGCTTCATTTCATGGTGTCAATGGATGGATTCAAGGTTTTCTTGTAGATCCTGGATCAAAACGGAGAGTAACAGCTATTTTCTCTACTGACAGTAAATTATCCATGGTAGCCAATAGCTCTAAGAAACTATGAAAACTCAGTTTTTCACATACGCTCTTTTTGCTTTATAAGCATAACGTTTGTAAGCATACTTAAGCTCACATGCTTAAAAAAATAAGCATATTTCCCAGCCTCGGAATTTGCAATTCCTCTATCGACAACACTTTTCGAAAAACCAGAGGCAGCTAAACTCTTTTGCTTGCTCATAATGATAAGTCAACTAAGCAAAAAACAACTATGTTAATATGCTTTTAAAGCGTTCAAAGATTGCAATTTTAAAGAGACCATTGCAGTGTATGCTTATTAAAAAAGAGTGTACTCAGTGGAGACTTTGGAAAAGTGAAAGAAATCCACTTGACTCAGGACAAATCTGGAAAATCACAGCGGTTTCATATTGGAATGTGCGTTTCTGTGCGCACTTGCATTAGTGTACACTATTGTCAGACCTCACCGAGCACTACACTCAGCAGTCGCACATCAGCTCCGAATACTCTACCGGAGGACATAGACATACAGCTCTACCCAGTTTTGGATACCAGCCTCTCTGCGCCATGTGACTTGACTAAAGAGATAAATCATGTTAAGACGAATCGCCTAGCCTAGTAGAGCGCATTCCTGAATGCGTGGGTCACGGGTTCGAATCCCGTTGGTGACATACTTATCTACTTCTCTAATATTCAGTCAAATTTGGTATTCAAAACCCTTTAACTACATATAATGACAGACATGCACTGATAACTACATATAATAACAGACATGCGCTTATAACTACATATAATATCAAAGATGCACTGGTAACTACATTTAATAACAGACATGCACTGATAACTACATTTAATAGCAGACATGCACTGATAACTACATATAATGACAGACATGTACTGATAACTACATTTAATAGCAGACATCTCTTATAACTACATATGAAAAGAGACATGCTTTTATCGCATTTAGTGTTTTGCTCCCTAAGTGTTTAAATGCCTCGAATCAATTTTAACTGATTATATCTTAAACTGCCTATATTGGTGACATACGGTATTCTTACCTACTACTTGTCTGTCATGATCTGCATTCTCTTTTTGCGCTGATTTTTTAATGTTCAAATTCGGATCTAGTATATAATGCAGAGATTTCAATTGGTCTTCTTTTCCTATCTAGGAGTGATAGACGAATGATTCTTAGTTGTGTTGGCTCCCTATGCGAAGATTGGTCAATTATTGTATGGTCCGTGGAGCGACGTGAGGTAGGTTTTCCTGATGTTGGCAATTTGATAATATTAATATGTAGTCACTCCATTTTGACGTAATATTGATTGACTCCGTTCATGGAAGGTCGTACTCAATTTGGCATCGGCGAAAATCATGGCAAACTCCAGAGTTCTTTTTCCGTGTAAATATGGCTTTCTGTATAAAGAACGTCAACAGAAGAGTTTGATGCCACCTATGATGTTCAGTCGCTTACATATTTACAAAATCGTTGTTTCTATTTACTTGTAAAAGCGGCTAACAAAAACCCTTTACCCGTTATTGCATTACAGCGATTTTCAATTCAGCTTCTTCGTTGTATTGCCTCATGACATGCGATCACGTTTCACGACGCAAGAAAACAACTATCTATGGCCTACCTCCTTCATCCAGAGATTGTTTACAATACCATGTAAAGTTGTAAAATTATTCTGTGCTTTAAATTTGTGGGGAATCATTAGCCCATCATATCATGGAATTTAAAAATCATCATATGGCAATTGCAACATGAATGTACAACCAAGAAGTCCACCAGTGAAGGTAACTTAAGTGAAACAGGACCTAACAAATAGCTACCTGTGATCTACCTTCTTCATCCGGAGAAGTTTGAAGGGGAAACTTGTCGGGTTGGCATTACCCCCATTCCCCGTAAAGCTACGGTCGTAGAAGTATAAACCACAATTTGCATCCCCAAATGTGCTTGCAAGTTGTTGTAGTCAACGTAGCAGCTGCGCTCAAGCTCAGTGAACTTTGCCCTCCAAGGATCGAATCCATGTGGTACAATGTTTGTTCTTAAACTTGGCTCAGTCTAAAGTATTATTCTTCTGATTGTATTTTATGGATACCCCAACTGTATGTATGTAAGGATAGGGTTACAAAGGTTTTACATAATACATAAAGTGAGAAAAGAATAGGGTTCCCTAGGAAGGAAAGGGAGGTTTGAGTATTGGAAGTGAACAAGGATAAGTATTTATTTGTGCTCACCTTTTTTCACACATCCGCCCAAGTGGCCAACTCTTCGTTTCACTCCATCTACCCGCGTTTCAGTAGGATCATACACCCTTTTTCAGTAGGAGCATGCATCCTTGTTTCGGTAGAGAGTGCATCCGAGTTTTGGTACGAGTATACATCCTTTTTTCCGGTAGCATCATGTCTCATCGGTAGCGTCGTTGCATGCACCCTTTTTCGGTAGGGGCATGTATTGTTGTTTCGTAAGAAGCACGCATCCTTGTTTTAATAGGATCGTTTATCATTGTTTCGGTAGGAGCATGTATCCTCTCTCCTCAGGGACCATTTATTGTTGTTTAAATAGGAGCATGCATCCTTGTTTCTTTAAGAGCGAGCATCCTTGTTTTGGTAACAGCATGTGTCCTTGTTTCGGTAGGAATGTGTATCGTTGTTTCGGTGAGAGTATGTACTTTCTTTTCAGTAGGATCATACTTAATTTTTTCGGTAGTTGCATGCGTCTTAGTTTCGTTAGGGAGCATGCATCCTTGTTTCTTTTCGAGCATTTATCGTTGTTTCAGTAGGAGCATGTATCGCTGTTTTGGTAACATTATGTATCAGTAAGGTAGACTATCATAGAGACCAGTGGGCCCCTTTAAAAGGTTAGGTCGCGTAGATTTTCATGGGAAATCACTTTAAACTTCCAGTTCGAGAATTCGAGAATGAGAAAAACACATATTGAGGGAGTATTTCCCTAGCGGAGGTAAAGCTTTTTCAAACTGAAGCTATGGGTTATGAATAAATTTAGGAATCCGTACCAACCTTCCTTCTCGTTATCACTCCTGGGTTTGTTTTAATTTTTTATCATTCACGCTACGAGGAACTAGCACTGTTATGGGTGTTGCGGTTCCCTCTTTTGACAAGTGCATCAGGCTATCGTACCCATGTATTCCGTAAAAACCAACGAATGCAGGGACGCGTCAAAAATCATCTCAAGCTTGACTTCGTTCAAGGGAAATTTATGTACTACTTTGTTATCCAGTTTCCTGTTTTCCGTTGTAGGGAAGAGAAATGTGGTATGCAAATGCCGTAGCCTACTCGTAACCACGACACGACGCAGTGACACAACGCATCGTTTGAAGACAGGCATCTAGTACACGAAATTTCTGGCTGTACGTTCTTTTAACTTTGCTTCAAGTGAGAAGGAATGAAGGATTGGGTGACTGTTGACTTATGTCCGCAAAAACATGCGTTAGTCCATCATTTAAACATTGTTGAAATAACTATATTGCATTTAAACAGTGGGCTTTGGTAACGTCTCGAAAGAAATGTAAAGTTGAGACAAAATGAAGCTTCAAAAACTTTCAATTTCAAATATTTAGAAATCGCGCAGAGGTTTCTCCTACAACTGCAAAGTTTCATTCTTTAAAAATGACAAACCTCAAAATAAGTCATAGGTTTACTCCTCAGAAACTAATCAATACGGTGGCTGGAAGTATTTTAGCGTATTAATATCGATAGGGCAAATAATTCAATGAGAATGTAAGGAGTATTTAGTATGAATTAATAAGGGAAGCTCGTGTTGTATTAGTTTTTCGGTTATGGTTACGACAGTAGCTATTCCAAACACAATGCCTGAGGGCGCAGGGAGATTTCCCACCGAAACGAACCTATTGGGGTGCCCCAGCTCGCGCCCCTAGATGTTCAAATAGACAGCTTATTGTTCTGATTTGCTTTCGTGCGGGAGTGATATGAATGAAATACGCTCAGTTGAAAATAGTTGTTCCCACACAGAGCCAATTAAGCGGACGTTGGCAAATGCAACATTCTTTCAATCCAATTACGGTTGCCCTCAGATAAATCCTCACATACACCCAAGCCGCCCTTCCGCATAAATTAGAGTGGTTTTATGCTTGCGTGATTGTGTCAGGTTTGAAGCATTTTACCAGCTTAAGGGAGCTTTCTTATATACACACGTCATAAATAAGGGGTGTATAAATAAGCCAGAGCAACTTTTCAGAGTTTGAGTAAGTATTTATTTTAAGAATCTTTCTCAAAGAGGGGAGCCTTAAAATTCTTACATACATGTATGCCTGCTATGCTGGAGGAAAGATTTAATGAATTTAGCTCTGTTTATAGTTTGCTAGAAGGTTTGGTATGGTTCTAGTCCAGTTTGTCTAAACAATACGTCCTGGAGCTGGAAGCTAGGATGGAGAAGTAGTAACGAGCAAAACAAGTCAGCGTGGACGAATTTTGAAGGGCATGTAGGCTCTCAAAGCACCCATACTTTCCAAAGCTGTATCTTACTGCATTTTAACATACCTTAATTTAATATATAAGAGGACTGAAAGATACCTTAGGGAGAGGAACAATTCTGCCCGATACGAGAGCTGGTGGTACAAGCTCCATATTAAGTTTGACGTTGATGACAGACCACCAAGGAATCAGTTGTAGCCCCTGCTCCCAACAATAAGTAGGTAGGCAAGGTGGATCCTGATGACCACAAAAACAACAGACACTAAATGTTGTTTATGATAAGAAAAATCTGTGTTGGAAACATACTAGAACAGTTGGTGAGGTAATGAGCTGCAGCATTCTTTTTTGCCTTTTTATCCTAGGAGTTAGATATTAATTTTATGTTAAAATTTATAGCCTTTTTTATTCTATAGTGATTGTTATGAAAGTAATTTTTTATTCTATAATGTTTGATATGAAAGTACATCTTTCCTATAAACAATTGCCAAATGAAATAATTGAGGCAATTTCCCCTCAAATATTAAACAGTTCCTAAAACATTCAAGCTAATGTTGTAGACATAACCCTGAGTTGATTCCCAGTTATTATCAGAGCCAGTATCTCTAGGAAAGATGTAATTAGACTTCTGATGATGGTTTTAAGATACACAATATATTATATATTAGAAATTTATTCCTTCGATATTCCTATCAATTTAAGTACAATGTCAAAAAAGACAAGAAAAAATACTGATAATATGGAGGAGACTATTGATTTCACTAACCAATTTGAGTTATTCAAAAGTTTCAGTTGTTTATTAAAAAGATGTACTTTGTAGATCCTGGGAGTTGCAACAGTGAGCATGACATTTCAGCCTTTTAAGGGTTCTGTTGTTTGTTTAAATGTATTAAGTTAAACAATTGAGGCAATTTTCCCACAAAAATATTAAACAGCTACTAAGATATTTCAAGGCAATTGTGTTTACACAATCCCATGTTGATTCCAAATTATCGTCAGCTCCAGCATCTTGACGACAGATACAGATTAGGTTTCCCATGTCAGCTTTCAAGTACAACATATAATATGTACTAGAACCCTGTTCTTTCAATACCCCCCCCCCCCAAAAAAAAAAAAAAAATTTAAGAAAAATGAATGACAGAAAAAGCACTTATAATTTGGGGGGGTAATGATTTACTAAACTAAACAATTTGGAGTGACTCAAAAATCTCAGTTGTTTATTGTATTGTATAAATCTCAGGTGTATTGTATAGTTTCTAGGTGTTGCAAGAGTCAGCATGACCTTTCTGGCTTTGAGAGGTGTTGCTGTTGGTTTAATACATTATGTCTGTATTGTATACAGGTATTATTTACATTAACCTTTTATACAACTTTGTGTGTTTATTTAGCTTTGATAATTGAGAAGGTTAACAAATATTACAACTTACAGCTGTATTTGTAACCCCATTTGACATTGACAACTAAACCATTTGCTAACAAATTATATTACTTTGTAAAAGGTCATTTTAGTACTTTTGACGTTTCATATTTTAGAATTGTAAGTGACAATTGCATAAAAGGTAATTATATAAATTGTGTATAGAATATATTTGGGAGGTGAGTGGTAATCAGTTGTGGTTGTTTATTCTGATGTACTTTTTCTCTTAGAAATTTATGCCCTGGCAAACAAGAATTATTAATCACATGTAGTTATACCATGTGGCATAAGTAGGGGGCATTAGCCATGCCAGCCCCCCCAACTAACAGAAAAGTTAGATTGCAAGATTCTTTTTAGCAATTTTAATTCTCAGCCAAGAAATAAGCCCAAGAAACCTATCACATTTCTATGGTATTCTTCACCGTAGCCCAAATTTGGAATAGTTATGGGCTTTGCTCATAGGCAATACTGTACACAAGTACACATAACTGTGATGATACATAATACAATCTGTTTACCAATTAAATTTGACATGTTAGTTAAGCCTGGCAAAATCATTTTCTCACGGAGTAATATAAAAGAGGGCAAGCACTTCAAGTAGAGATAAGCAAAGAAGTTGACTACTGTTTAAAATCAAGCAAGGCACTGGACAATGTGAACTATGGTACCTCCATGAGAAGAGCCTGTAATGATTATAGATTCAAAAGAACTGGGTCAGTTAATGCACAAGTTGAATATCCCTGTGGATTCTTCTATGGGTTTTCTATACAATTAAGGAGAAAGTTGCTAAATACATGTTCCAAAAAGTAGTTATTGGTACTAGACATGAAATATTTATGAGACGTAGGGCTTTTTCTATCATACAGATGCCATATAGAATTGGTTTCCGTAAAATAAATATTACAGCTGATTTTAATCTGTTGTGAATGAATCAGTTATCCTTAGTCTAGGCATTATTCTCAGTTCAACTGTAAATGTTGTTACTGTATATACAAAGTGCAACCCTATGGAACATAACATTATACTCTTGGATGCAACACAAGTCAGGGTCTGTAAGAAGAGAGTGACTCTTGACAGTAGTAAATAAGGGGTTATATTTTACTACTGTCAAGAACCTACCTAATTATGATTGGGAGGTGGAATTTTTTTAAAAATTGGGAGGGATTTATATGTTGAGATTACAAAATGAATAATAATGGGATTTTATCAAGGACTCCATAGATGTTTCAAGGTATTTACAAAATTTTGGTAGCCAAGAATAACTAAGGACTGTCAACAATTTCTTCATCTGTTTCACTGCTCCAGAATTTGACAGTGTCCATGCCCGCAGTTAAAAAGCAGTCTTTTGAAGGATGCATTGAAAGTGAATACAGCACACCAGCATGAGCATGCTTGATTTCATGAACTACCTTCCCATCAACAAGATCCCAGAAGAACAAACTTCCATCCTCAGAGCCACTTAAAACTGTGGTGTCATCATGTGACAGACCACTGTCAATTTTGTATTCTGTATTCTTGTGGCCTTTGTAACTACAATAAGTAAATCAATCAATCTTTCAATTAGTTGATCAATCAAACTCGCTAATAATACTAAATCTATCACTTATTAAATCAGCAAATGCATCTATATATCGACTATTCAGGGGATGTATCAAATTATTAATCAATTGATCAGCCTCTGAGACATGCATGGAATCAATCGTTTATCCAACAAGTTCTTAACCAAAATTAACCATTGGACAACCCAATCAATCAATCATCATATGTCACCATGCATAGTATAATGGTAGTTTAACAAGCTGCCATGGCTTTTGACTGGGTTTCACACCGTTCTGTCTTTCTCTACTTCATGAAAGACTTGGGGGTTTTCTTTAAGATCACCATGATTGTATTTATTGGTCTTTCTCTGATTTCCTCAAGTACAGTAGTTCTACATTTTCTAGTCACAATCACATCGTTCATTATTCAAATATAAGCCTTCCTCCACAATTAATGAATCTTTATGTATATAGAGGGCATTTAAGCAAGTGCTATGTCCTGGTGCAAAAAGAGGGGGAGATAAGGAGGGGAGGTTTCACACTAACTGGGTCATTTGTATCAAAGCAGAATAAAGAAAGAGAGAAGCAAACAAAGGGATAAGAAGAAACCAGAAGTTTAAAGAAAGTTGGGGTATGCCTTGTCACATCATTTTTATGCACACTGAGAACATTTGGTATATCCCAAGTATGATATACTGCTTGTATTGCCTTGACAGTTAACACACATATCAATTTGGTACGCAAATAATAAGCCCTTCTATCATTCTGTAGAAAAAGGTTTGTCAGTTAAAAAATTGATTGATTTATCAAGTGACTTCTTTGTATGGTTCATTTATCTATTGCTGTTACATTGATGAGTTTTGGAGTCTCCTTTAAATAGGTCATGGTATTTTGAACATGGTGAAAGCCTGAAAGCTGAAACTTGGCTACATTGCAGTTTTGCTTAGTGGAACTGAATGAACTTTGTATAGTTAACAGATGTTGCAATATTTTTATGTAAAAAAACACATTTTGATACATAGGTAGAGATGAAATCAATTTTTTTAGATGCTTTAGTTATAAGCAATCACCATCCCTTGATTCAGGTCAAATGTTTTAAATGTGCTAAAAATACTCTTAAATGATTTGTTGTTATGTATGTTTAAGTTTAACTGAGGCATATCTGTTGTTCCCGAAATTTTGGAAAGACCACGTTTTGCTTCTCTGTCATGTGAATATTTCCAGATCTTCTATTTTTATGTTATAGCACTTATTTTGAATCTTAGGTGATCCTACTTTATGTCTTCCCCACATTTAGGTGTGAGTCAGATTACAGTTTGATAATGTTAAAGTATAAAACACTATATGAGTGCAAAAAGAGCATTGCTACCATAGGTGCTTCTGCTGAAAAATGTAAGAAGCAACTGATTGATGCAATAATGAGAAAGCCAAAAGGGTGAAATTAAAGTTAAAAGGCATGAAGAAATAGGTCTGCATCAATTGATAAAATGAATGTAAGACTTCAGATGAACTGATGGTTATAGTGCCACCAAGGAACTGGTGTATGATGTACAGGAGAGCTAATCCATACCTTCAACCCAGTATTGAGGGTCTCAGTTGTATACAAATTTAACTTTCATAATCAATCCAATTCATCATTAATCTTGGTTGATAAACAATCAAACAAACTAAACATTCCTTATTCATTAGCAATATTTAGAACATAGTTATTTTATTCATATTCTATGTTTACTGAATTCTGCAAGGAAACAGTGCCTTTGAAGCTTTTTATAAACAGTTGATTTTCTTATCTTGTGTTTTTCATTAGCAATTGTTCATTCTGTGTAGATAACTGCCCTCTATATATGGCTGTGCTACAGCAACAAAATTTGATGTGCAAATTGTATTTTGTGAGTTGTATGAGAGGAGAAAATTACACAATGTTGTGCTGATGCCTGATGCTGGTGCATCAAGCTGTCTCTAGATCTCAGCCAGGGAAAACACATTACCCCCTCCCAACGTCAAGTTCACCTCACTGCCTATGATGGTTACTGGCAAAATGCTTTGATTTCTCAAAGAGTAAAGGGACCTTCATAGCCACAGTACCTGTTGAGCATCTCTCCATTTTCTTTGTCCATCAGTTTAATGCTATTATCTAGTGATGATACCAACAAACACTGTCCATCACCAGTAAATCTGACACTAGTAACTGGTTCACCATTGCAATCCTCCACCATTTTCCCATTTCTCATATCATAAATACGAGTGTAGCCATCCACAGACCTGCAAATAAACAGGTAATATTCAAATATATATTGTCAGCTACAACATAAACACTAGTGTAATCTTGTTTGGCTTCATGCACTGCTGTTCTGGGTTGTTCAACACCCTACAGGAGAATAAACAAACAAGCACTTATGTATATTAATTTTTCATTTCATAAACAACATTTTTGTTTACATCTTACTAAGATACAAATTTCTATATAAAAATGCATGACACAAGGTGATACAAGATGGGCTAGATTTTTTATCTAAAATTGTTTTAACAGTAGTACTACAGTCCAAATATATTAACCCCTGTATTTACCCAGAACTAGAAATTAGGGGATTTCTGTGTTATTTTGATAGTGAATGTTAAACACTTTAGTTAGTGAAAAGGAGGTTGCACCATTATCTCAGTAAACTGCTAATGAGTAAGATGGGAAAGCTTCATTCATCTGGTTTTCTTCATAACATTAAAATAATCACAGAAACAATAAATATGGCCATATAGCTTACCCAACCAAAATTTCACTTTCAGTAACCTGAAGCGTTGGAATGCTGTCTTTAGCCTCTTTGAGGGTCTGGATGGGGTCCTTCCGGCGAGAACGACAATCCCAACAGGAAACTGTTGTGTCATATGAACCGGAAACAATAATTGTGCTGTCCGGATAACCAAAACGAACACAGTTGATACTCTAGAAAACAACAGAATAAAGCAAAATTAAGGCTCTTACTAGTTACTAACTAGACTATATACCTGATTAATTTCTTTTGTAAGCCTTACTCTTGGTGTAAGACAGGTGTGGCGCACTCGGCAGCATGATCATTTAGGATTCAATTCCTAATTTACAATGAAAGTCGCAATAATAGGAGATGGTGCTTTCTTTGTGCTTTTCCAATCACACCACCCTGCTACCCGTAATCTTAGTCGGGGCTACATATTCCTACTTTCTGGAATACTACTATTTACAACATTTCAGTTCTCTAAACAATGAAGAAGCTACACGTAGTGCAGTCGATCTTAGCCTGCTTTCATAGGGTAAGTAATATACTAAACGGCTGAATAATGTTGAGTACGTTAACAATCAGAACCCAATCAGGTTGCTTCCCACCTTGAAAAGTATACTCCCCGGTTTTGGTAGGCCTGGGAAATTCCAAGAATGAACAACTCACCCCAATGTGCCCCCGAAACTTTCTCAGCACTTTCCCACTTGCAACGTCCCAATAAACCACAGACTTGTCAGCACTTCCAGACGCAATCTTCGAGTTATCGTGAGCTGCATCAGCATCAAGAACTTCAAATCCATGTCCTGTGTAGGTCTTAAGAAGATTTCCAGTGTGCGGATTCCACAAGTTGAGCATTTTATCGGCTCCGCATGTCATACAATAATTTCCATCGCGATTAAAACGTACGGCTTTCACTGACCCTGCGGCTTTTCCTACTGTCAATTCCCGTACACATTTTCGGAATTCTACTGCTTTAAATGGCATGATTCACAAATAAAGTATATCAAGGCCCTTCGTTTTCAAATATGTTTCTGTATCCAGTTCAAATGTTGAGCAAAAACTTGGAAAGAGTCGAATGCCACTCTAGTTACGATCCAGACAAAGTAAAAACTACGTCCAGTTCAGATTTGCCAGCATCTGTGATTTCGTAACCGAGAGCATGTCTTACATTACTCAACTGCAGTATATATCAGATTTTAACAGCTACAATCTCTTCGCATAAATTATGACGGATATCTTTTCCCTCTGAAGCATTGAGATTCTGCAGAACCAAGATGGAGATTTTGTACATGATTTTGTTGTCATTTCTTGGACAGAAACATGTTCTTTGAGCCTCGATCTCATACTGTGGTCATTCCTTTTGGGGGAAGCCCTGATAAGAGGTTTTGAATTTTTTCTGCCTGCACGACAGCGTGGAAGCGTAGTGAAGGGGTGCTTCTGGGGCAAATATGAAAGTCCTTTTCCCCACGCTAACTTTTTATTTAGAACCTTGCTTCAAAGAGGGAATTTTCGGTTACAGTTATGTAACTGATTCTATTCTATAGAAGAAAACCCGGATGAAACTATGGTGGATGATTCGATGTACCAGGCGGAAATGGAATTCTCAAAATATAGCAACCCTGTACCTTCTTCGTAAAAAAGTTATATTTAACAGTGTAGTAATAAACAGAAAACTGTTAGAGGGGAGGGACACAGCTCCATGATGCTAGTGCAAATCTTTCTACTTAAAAGAAGGCAATAAAAGTTACAAAGACAAAATTGAAATATTATTGCAGGGCTATGAGGACCTTCCCCCCTTTGATCACACCATTACAATGTTCTAAAATTCGTACTATTACTACTGCTACTGCACATGTAGCAAGCAAATTCACCCTAAACGCCCTTTGGACCTACTTGCTTCATAATTGATCTCTCCTGATTACCCCTCTAAACAAACCAGATTACTAGCTCTTCTGCCCTTATCTCTAAATACTCATCTCTCGAGCATGTCTTCCGTTACCTTAATGTCTGGCTTAACGTTGTTGCTCTCTTTTCGTATGCTGGATTGCAGGATGTCTTCTATAGTTACTGGCGCACAACAGTAGGTTTGCAAAACGTACTAAGTTTACCATCTGCCTTACAAGCAGAAGTATCTGAAAGATTTTTGCTATTAGATTCCAAAAAAGTAAGATTGCGAAAATCTTGACTCCTGTTAAAGAACTCCTACAACCCTTTTGACTTTTCCTATCCACTGGTCTACATCAAAAAGAATCAAAGTGGCGATTGGATAAGGGTAATGATCCCTCCTTTAATGATAGTTTAGAAGTTTCTATGAATTTCGTTGAAAAGCAAGTAATGTTACATTTGGCCATGAAATCACCAATTTACCAGTCTTATTCATAAAGAAATAGCAGCTGTGGAAAACAGTAGACTAAGCTGTAATCTGATTATCAGCAAAAGGATTGGTGATTATACTACTGGAAGGGAAAGCTGTGTAGTGGAGGCTAATAGAGGGTTGAATAGTGAAGTACCATGTACAAGTAAAAACAGATTTTGCAGTAAAAGTACAGAATGTATAGTAGGGCTTAAATCTAGTTAGAGATAATACGGGTAAGACAAAAAA
>JAAAKL020005035.1:0-19958 GCA_010016065.2 Carybdea cf. marsupialis auct. non (Linnaeus, 1758)
CCTTCTGTTCTTCTCTTCAACTTTTATTTTCTGTATATATATTGACCTTCTCTTCCACTTGTATTTTCTGTATTTATTTTGACCTTCTCTTCAACTTGTATTTTCTGTATATACATTAACCTTCTGTTCTTCTCTTCGACTTTTATTTTCTGTATATATATTGACCTTCTCTTCCACATGTATTTTCTGTATTTATTTTGACCTTCTCTTCAACTTGTATTTTCTGTATATATATTAACCTTCTGTTCTTCTCTTCAACTTTTATTTTCTGTATATATATTGACCTTCTCTTCCACTTGTATTTTCTGTATTTATAATATTACGAGTTCTCGCTATAACTAAACTGCTTCTTGATTTCCCAATTAGGTTTTGCCTCTTGTCTAGTGGAAACTTACGTCGCGAAAAAAAGTTTTAATTACTTTCCATGTTTTATTGTTCTTGATTTTCAAAAATGCACCTGCCCTTTTGAAAACTATTTGTATTTATTTCAAGAGCTATCTCCAAAAGCCAAGGGGCTGCTATACTCTCCTATATCTTTATTCTTAACTGCATTTTTCATAATGACATTGGTGAAAATTATTGGGGAGTACAGCCCCCCCAGCCCCATGCATTCCGACGGGCCTGTTATTTACCTAGTGCAGTTTTCAAAAGAAATGGAGGAGGCCATTTTTTAGCAGTGATACCCGTCTGAAGTGTCAAATGAACTTCAAAGCGTCTTATTTGGCAATCTGCGTAGTGCCTCGAAGAAGGTGGAAACATTTAATAATGGGGAAACCCACCCCTCTGGTGATGGGACTGAACAGGAGGCGTTTTTCTTAATAACAAAAGTGTGCAAGGAGAAGTTGCCCTTTCCCAAGCAGTTAAAATATAGCCACAATAAAGAGCACGGTTTTGAAATGGTTCTATTTTGTCACTTTTTACGGTATACGTTTTGGCTATTGCATAAAGATTGAAATGTGGCCCGCTACATTTTTGCCTGACCAGCCGCCACTGATTATACATTTCCTCAATTTATAAGGAATCTTCATCCTTTAATACTCAATATACTCATAAATGTTATTTGGAGAGGGAAACATTTGCAAGACAACGGAGATGTGGTCGACTACAGATATTACATGCTGGGGATGAATGTCCATTTGTTGTAAGAGAGATACCAAATTGTTTTACAACCAGACGATAAAAAACGTAGCTGGAAGAGTAAGAATCCGTACACTGCAATGGCCGGGCCAGAGTCGTGACTTAAACATTATTGAGAGTGTGTGATTAAAAATAGAAATCTAACTCAGTCGACATCCATCAAAAGATAATTATTAATAGTTATTAATTAACTCAGCGCTCTATTGGTACAATATTGAGTGTAAATTCATTCGAAATCTCCATCAGTCGATGCCCTCTCGTCTGGCAGCTGTGAAGAAGAGTCGAGGCTATTATACGAAGTATGAATGAGTTCGACATAAAAACAGAATTACGTTTATTTAATACTGATACTAGCTATTGGTTAATAGTTTGGCTTTCCACTCATGTGTATTTCATTCCTGTGTTACTCCATTGATCCACATTTTTAACAACATTACAACGGTCTTAAAGCTGAATGTCACTATCTAGCAAATAAAAGCCAGTTTCATTTTCATAGGTGATTGAAAGTCAACAGAATTCTTTCTGAGGATTCGTCAATAGATGCTGTCTGCTGTTTTTTGATGATTGAACCTTAACGAGAGATATATCCAAAAATTGTGAATTGCTATTTCATGTTATCTGTCTGTTGCGATGACGCTTGCAAACGGTGTCGTTATGAATGGGAAAGAAAACAAGGCCGAAAAGCTGAATGAAGCTAATTTGCATAACCTATTCTGAAACTTGAAAGAATGGCCGTTCGATTGGTATATTTTTTGATAGCTTCCATTATTCTATTGAGAATTTATAGCGCAATCAATTCAAAAGTAGATTTGCAGCTATTTACATCCGCCTTGTTCATTTCACGTAAGTGTACAAATACGCTTGGGAGGGGAGTGTACATTAAGATAGTTGAACAATGAGAATGATGTGTCCCGAAAGCCCTACTCTTGAATTGCCGCCGCCCCCACCGGTCAATTGTCTTAAAAGAGATTTACCGCGCCGCTCTCATTATACTCCCTCTTCATATTAAAACTGTGGCGTTTGATTTCGTTACCAGGGTAACTTTGTTGAATCGGAGAGTGCTCCGTTAAATTTCACGGCAGGATCGATTTCTTTTTCAATTGAAATAAATAACAAATGTCATCTTATTTCTTGAGCTGCCAGAGCTGCTATGAAAATACTTTGCTCGTGAAAAATTCTCTTTCTATTACTTAATTTGTTTTAAACTTTATTGCAGACATCTGGTAATTTATGTGGCCTTTTATGATGAACTAGTAGTAACGCGAACTTACATCCGAGTCTGTGCAATTAATCGTCAACAAATTAGATTTTTAGAAATGGTTTATACTGCTGCTTATTCATGCCTACCCGCTATTAGGTACCCAGGATTATGGTAGACGTTCATATTCTTTTCGATTTGAAGAAGCATAATAACTGTTCATGTCCATTTTGTTGCGTTGTGGATACGGCTGTGCAGGAAATTAAGAAAGAAGAAGCTGATGAGCAGGACTTGCACCTAGTTCATTGTAGTCAACAAGGTCTATGTGTCAGATGGGACGAATTTATTGAGAGCAGGAAAATTACTTGGAAAGAACTGTAGGAATGGGAACCTACCAGAAGTGCTTTCCTCGTTAAAGCTACGTGTGCTATTGTCTCCAGCAAATCTTGTTCGCTGGAAGATGACAGCTACAGATGTGAGAAGAAAGGAATGGTGGGACATACACTATCAAAATTTTAATCTTGCGTTGGATAGATACACAGCGCCACATCCAAGTGCTTAAAGTAATAATGTAATCTGACAAAAATGAAACAAATTCAATCAAGGAAATATGCCAAAGGTTCAAAAGACTGGAATAGTCGTTTATCAAGGAAGAATAGACAATTAGGTTATCAACGAATGAAAAAGTAATTATTACAGATGAAAGATGGAAAGGTGGTTGGCAAAAGTTCTGCTGATGTGGAAAGCACTGCAGTATCTTCTCTTGTTTGAAAGAGACCGGATCAAATAGTTTCGAATGAAAAACGGAGGATAGGGTTGATGATAGAACTAACCCTGCTAAGGGAAGAGAACATTGTTAATGCTGGGTACGGAAAAGAGGAACGGTACGAAGTGTTAACTGAAAAGTGCAAGGAAGAAATATGGATCGTTAAATGCTACTATGTGGCAGCAGGAGCGAGAGTTTTCATCGAGAGGAGAATGGCAAATCTGTACTTACGCTGATTTTGTTTCTCAAATCAAGATGTGAGGAAGTGGTTGAACTACCTGCAGAAGACATTTGAAAAGGAGAGTTTCTTTGTGCGGGCGAAATAAGAGGATCCAACATGACTCGGAAGCTAGTGGCAACCAATTCCTGAACAAAGAACAACTCTGAAAGGAGGTGCGCCACCTTCGTCAGAAAAACAGTAAATGAGTAGGGAGCGAAAGCGAACGTGTTTCTTCCTGATGATGATGTCCTTTACACGGTGGGTTCAAAGATGCATCAATTCTTTTCATCGCTACCGCTCTGCACTGTACTGTTCAAGAGCAAACACTAGTAAAAGGCGCTTTCTAGTGTAGCTTACTGAGGAACATAATATTTAGTAAATTACCAGGTAAGTGATTGAAAATGCAATACCCGAAACTTGACTGTCAAAATCAAATTTAGCGAGGGAACAACCTTTGTTTAGGACTTCAGGAAGGGATGGAGCTGGTAGGCGTATGGCTATGTTAATGTTAAGAGTTCTACCAATACTGATCACTCAGGTATGAAAACTGGTAGGTTTGTTTTTTGTTTAATTGTGCTGTTTTGAGACGATGGTGCCGCAACTACAGCAGGAAGATTGTTTTAAAGAAACAATAGTTGGGATACGTTTGACACTGAAAACAAAAATTGATAACATGAAAGATAATAGGCTAGGAAATGTGTGCAAAAAGACTGTCTTTTTACATGCATCTTACATGATTTGTGGCCTTCTTTATTCGAGGTATTTTTATAGGTAGACATTTCTTGTTGTTTCTTGGTGACATATCGTAGGGGAAATACAACGCTTCATCAATAGCAGATTTCCAAAATCATTAAGCCATGTAAGACTAGAAGTGCCTGATGAGCTGCTGTACAGTTAGTGTCCTTGAGAAGAAAGGAGTGGAAAATGTGGGAGGTACTATAGACATTGGGAAAAGAATTGTATGCAATCACCGGGATTCAAACGGGGGACCCACACAATTGTGGCTTGTTGCACCACAAACTCAACTTTTCTCAGGCCGCGACAGCTTCGCATCACCCGCCGGCTAATATCGACGTCTAACTAAACGCAATTTGGAGTTCAACCTCTCCGCTTCGTGTGACTGGACCATGGAAGGACTGCCATCCGGCTCTTCATTCTGCCCAAAAATGCAAATTATGTGTAGTAATAGAAAACGTTTACTTTACGCTTACGATGTACTTCCATAAAAATTACGGTTCTCTATAAACAGGGTATGGTTTAGCAGTTTGTTGCTTTGGTAGTGACTATTGCCTTGTTGGCGATATAAGAGTTCAAAGAATTTCGCCCACTTTCTTACATGGTATGAACCTGAAGATTCTCCCATGTTTCTTTGAAATATTTTTGTAACATTGCTGCCAAATATTTAGTAATGTTAGTATAAGTATGATTTTACCCAAATTTAAGCTACTTATTTCTTTTTATATAGGCCCCTAGTGCAATTTATTTCAGAAGATTGGCGACATCCATGAGGATCTTTGGTTGTTAATTTTTTATCAGGAAAATTTCTGTGGTCGTATAATCACAAGGGAGCGATGCCTTGCTACTCAGAGGACAGCAATGTCTATCCGGTTGTATTTTTTATTACATGTCTTTGGGAGGTACTCCTTTTATCAGGTATCACCTATGGATGGGCCTCCATTGTAGTGGTGTTCAAGCAAAATGGTTTTTTCTTAGACCTTTGCCATCCGTTGCAGAACAGAAACGCAAGTGCCGGCCTTAATGCGACTACTGAAGTCATTGTGAAAATGGGATCCGTCTACATCGATCCATCAGATCCAGGATGTACAAGCCAAAACGAGAGACTCAATTTGATATTCACTATAGCTGTGGTATTTTTGTGCTGCGTCAAGTTTCCAGTTGGAATTTTCCTGGATGCATTTGGTCCAAGACTTACTCGTTCGTTGGGATGGTGAGTTTTACTTCCTTCCTTGTTGCTATTCACTTTCAAACTAAATTTTTGCCATTTATGTTGCTTTATGTTCTGGCAAAATAAGACCTTCGCCCTGCATAATGAGGATAGTAGGATGATTCAGGTGCCCCGAATATTCTGTATGAGAATTCCAAAGCATTAGACCTTCCCATAAAGTCTGGTCATACCTTTCCCGATGAAGGCCCCACTGCATCATACTGGTACATGCAGTGGAAGCTCAGTCTTTTTAGTGTTAACTCGATCATCGTCAATCCTTGCCTTTGGTATATTGATGAAAAAATACATTTTCTTAGAACCTATGGGGTGGTTTGAACCCGCTGTTAGCATCTTATACAAGGAAAACCAAACGTTTTCACTCTGTATTCTTTATTTTAATAGATAAAACTAAATGTATACGTGTGTACTCTGAGATGGAAAGAAATGAGGGAATCCATTTGTTTCCATAGTTTTCCGAAGGAAACCAATACATATGTTTGGATAAGGAATCCACCCAAAACCTTTCAAATCCCATGATTTTTACAATCCCCTTTTATAAAAAGAAACTATCATTTATGTTCTTACTTCATTTCCTGCGATAGTTTTATCGATATATGTATCCTCTTTCCATTAGCGTGGTTTATACTATAGCTTGTATTGGATTGGCTTTCACTGAACAAGGTATGTATGATTATTTACAACAGTGTGGTATGCACTGTTATTTACCAGCACCTTTGTTGACAAACCTGTGGTGACAAGATGCAAAGTCTAATTATGGTCGTAACCTTCTTCTACTTTTGGATGCACTCACCCCTAGCAGAGAGGTTTAAATTTTCCTGGATCCGTCAGTGACGAGAACTGGTTGTCAGCTCCCCTCCAGATCGCCGAGTATGGGAGATTTCTGAAACCTTAATCTCAAGGATTCTGAAATAGCCTCTATATATCTCTGAATTGTTACGGATTTTGTTAATTATCAAGCTAGAGAGGTATTTTGCCCTAATGCCAAATTTGAGGGTTAGATATATTTACTTATGTTTTCTTTATCTGTTTGAAGAGTTAGAGCACCCTTAGTTCTATTATCATTCACCGCAATCATAACGGAGTAAGATTATCCAGGGTGTTTCCAATACTAGTGTCAATGTCATAGCATATCTAACCGCTGTGTAACCTTAGCAGATGGTTTTCAGTGAGGATAAATTGAAGGAGAAATTGTTAAAGCACGATGTAAAACAGGGAAGACCTATTTGCCTATTTGAGGCAGCCAACGTAAAGGGCAGAGGAAGAGGAGAACAAGTTTCCCCGCGCCCTGCGTTCAGTTAGAAGCTTGATTTTCCAAACATTCCACCTCATAACGTCTGATCCACAACTTCTTCCTGTCTTCAAGTCACAACCGAAGATAGGTACCCGAAGAAATAGTCACTTTAGTTAGGGCTAGACTAAAATTCAAAGAAAGTGCAGGAAATGCAAAGCCTGTGCAAATTTTGTAGAAACAGATACGTTTTAGACGAATGAAAAAAATTGACGTATCAATCAAGGTGGATTACAGTTCATACGGCGTAGTATGTCTTGCACGTCCTACTCCAATTTTGTGAAGGAGAAACTACAGAATAATTGTAAGAGCAACCTTTGCAAGGCAAAAAGAGCCTCCTTGTTTAACGACTGCTAAATGACCACTTCTTCCCAGCTAGACATAAGGGCAAGAGGACACTCAAATCACGCTCACAGACAAAGCAAAAGGGAAAGAGAACATTGGATTAAATGGTTCATAACCTGATTACCAGTTCCTCACGGTACTGAAACAAATATACGATGTCTTGTTTGTAGTATTAGGATCTCAGCTATTATCCAAGGCGGACTTGCAGGGAATGTTTAGCACTTTTACCTGATTTTTGTTTGCAAAAATTGAATTTTCTTTTTAAGGGCTTGTATGTTGCTAATACATATTATAGCGTCATTGGTTGGTATTTTTATTGTGTGAGCTTCAACGTTTGTCGAAAAGCCTGTACAGGAAAATTGGTGATAAAGCAAAAGGCGGAACGTTATTAAGGTGTGTTCTCATGTATTTATATTATACTATCGATACTATACTTAATGCGTACGGCACGGATGTATAGTACTCGATGTACATAATCGATACATCAATCGAAAAGTCTTGATGAGAATATGAACAATGTATAACAGTATATAGCATATATATACATATGTATAGATAAAATTCAAGGAACAGCAATGAAAGCAATTATAAGCTTGAAAGACCAAGTTGTTTTATTTTTACCTATATGTACATATATATATACATTGTATATATATATATAATAGATTGTAAAGAGATTGGTCAATGCTTTTATTGACTGGCAATAGTCAGAATCTATTCTATTATTTTTGTGATGACATTATTGTTGCAACTGTGGTACAAAATTTGTAACCGGTTTTTATATGAAATCATAGGGGTAGTTTATTTGGAGCGTTCTCTTATCCGGGGCTTAGTATATCTACGTAAGCCTTTTTATTCTCTTATCATATTCCTGATCAGGGTCCCTACGCCTTCGCTCATCCTTCGCCAAAAACTCTGTTGTAAAGGTCTTTTAGGTTTCTTGCTAGATCACATTGCAAGGAAGAGTTATGGAGCGCACGGTCCTTGGTTTACGGAAACAAAATAGGAAAACAGCTATGAAGAAGGGAAATGGATGCTTCAGGTTTTGACACTGGAATAAGTTTCTTTCCACTTTTGACACTGGAATAGGTGTCTTTCCACTTTTGTCACTGGAATAAGTTTCTTTCCACTTTTGACCCTGGAATAGGTGTCTTTCCACTTTTGTAACTGGAATAAGCTTCTTTCCACTTTTGACACTGGAATAGGTTTCTTTCCACTTTTGTCACTGGAATAAGTTTCTTTCCACTTTTGACACTTGAATAGGTTTCTTTCCACTTTTGACACTTTTAATAGGTTTCTTTCCACTTTTGACACTGCAATAGGTTTCTTTCCACTTTTGACACTTTTAATAGGTTTCTTTCCACTTTTGTCACTGGAATTGGTGTCTTTCCACTTTTGTCACTGGAATCAGTTTCTTTCCACTTTTGACACTGGAATAGGTTTCTTTCCACTTTTGACACTGGAATAAGTTTCTTTCCACTTTTGACACTTGAATAGGTTTCTTTCCACTTTTGTCACTGGAATAGGTGTGGTTTCACTTTTGTCACTGGAATAAGTTTCTTTCCACTTTTGACACTTGAATAGGTTTCTTTCCACTTTTGACACTTTAATAGGTTTCTTTCCACTTTTGTCACTGGAATAGGTGTCTTTCCACTTTTGTCACTGGATTAAGTTTCTTTCCAGTTTTGACACTGGCATAGGTGTCTTTCCACTTTTGTCACTGGAATAGGTTTCTTTCCACTTTTGACACTTGAATAGGTTTTTTTCCACTTTTGACACTTTTAATAGGTTTCTTTCCACTTTAGACACTGGAATAGGTTTCTTCCACTTTTGACATTGGAATAGCTTTCTTTCCACTTTTGTCACTGGAATAAGTTTCTTTCCACTTTTGACACTGGAATAGGTTTCTTTCCACTTTTGTCACTGGAATAAGTTTCTTTCCACTTTTGACATTGGAATAGGTTTTTTTCCACTTTTGACAGTCGAATAAGTTAGTTTCTTTCCACTTTAGACACTGGAATAGGTTTCTTTCCACTTTTGACACTGGAATAGGTTTCTTTCCTCTTTTGTCACTGGAATAAGTTTCTTTCCACTTTTGACACTGTGCTACGTATTCTGAAACAAGCAACAGGCAGTTAATGTCAGCCGACGGTAATATTTCATTGTGAAAAGATATACAATGTTCTCAGTCAAACGGTTCATCTGCTGTGTAAATCAAAGGTTTTGAAGCTTGTTAGCAATATCCCCCATATTTATAATGCTTATTCTTTAGGTTTCGAGAGATCAAGGGTCTATTCTAACATTTATTTACCGAATCATTGTTTTTGACTCTGGTTCAGTTGATCTCTCTCCTACATTTCACTGTTATGTTTTCATCGTGCTGCAGTTATCTCAGACATATCATTTACGTATTAAAAATTTTCCCAAGTGGGAATAAACTAAATTTGACTACCATTCACAAGCACGCAAACAAAGTTTCGGGACATTAGCAAAAAGTAACAAGTAAAAAACGGCAATAAACAAGACTTATTACTATCATGATTTCACCAGTTGTTAGTACCCAATAGCTTAGGAAAGAATCTTTCTGCCCCTCCGTGTTTGCAAAATCTACGCAGATGCTCAACTGCTAAGCAAGGATTTTGGTCACTCTCTAAATAGGTATCGACACTATAGGCTGACAAACATGTCTCCAGTGCCAATGAAAGTAAACTAGAGGCTACATTTTGTCTCTTTGTAATTGATTGACTGGCCTTTCAAGTCCTCTTTTTACCACTTCGCACAAAATTACCTATAAATTCAAGCCCTGTCCTATCAAATCGATATCTCAATATGCAGTCTTCTTCGTCTAATTTATTCGACAGATATTGTTCTCCCTTTGATTTTATACTTTTCTATCATATTTAACTGCGTATTTCAAAGAACCATCTTGAATGTACCTTCCTTAGCTTCGGAGTCTGAACTTGAAAGAAGAAAAAAGGTTAAACCTGGTCGTGACCATCTATCAACTTGGCTATAAAGCGAAACTACCCAACCCGTATGAATACGGACCATAGATTATAGGTTACGGAGAATTGCATGTGGCAGTTCTTTTTTTCTTGTCTCTTACTTTAATTAGCAGGTTTTACTGACGCCTAGTTAGATGTGATGTTGCCTCGTCCACAATACAAAGACATTTATCAAAACCTCTTGACCCAAGAGCGTTTAAACCACAAATACAGTAAACGATTCTGATACTTGTTACCCTGTTCATCAAATCAGGAGAACCTATTCAAAGATGTCCTCACTCACCAATTCTACACCACCCACCCCCCCCCCCACCCCCCCCCCCCCCCCCCCCCCCCCCCCCTCAGCTTACAACTTTTTGAAGAGTAGTGAAATTCAGTATTTAAAGTGTTTTGTCGATTCTGTTCAACCTCCATGTTATTCCACTCCTTCCCGCTACAATTCCTGTAAGCACAAAAGAGTGCGTTTGAAATTCTTTGTTTTTTTGTTTTTATCTTATTAGATAATTATCACACTTTATCATAGAATATGCTAATATCTTGTTCCCGGTGTTCATTTTGATTTGCGGTGGAGGAAGCTTAAACGTCGTCTCGTTGTATCAGGTAGGTTTTACAATCGATTGTTTGTTTACTGAGTGAACTATGAAGTGATGTTGTCAAAGTTTTATAACTGTTTTAAGAGAGTAACTTCTCAATGCTTTTATACCTTGTCAATTGTTTTATGCATATACATTGGGCTCCTTTTTTCGATTTCTTTGATTTTAGTACTGTCATAATTTAAGACAAGTTAGGACAGTATCAAGCTGATTAATTGATACTGAAGTAGAGCTTAACCAGAAAAAGCATCGAAACGTAACGTATACGTTGTGCAATCCTGTATGATGTTTAAAGGAATAACAGTATTTGTGGCTTTCTGGATTGTAGAGTGTCGCAATGTATGTTGTATTGGGACAAATGCCAGCCAACAAGGCCTATAAACGCCTGGTTAGGCCTATACACTCCTGAGAACAATTACTTATATGTTTAATAAAATTAAAACTTGATATTGTAGTATGATACTAAAGTGTTCTTCATCTGAAATAAATTTATCAAACTGGGTAGTTAATGATTTGTTGATCACTGTCAATTTACGAGAGGTAAGTAAGGGGAGGCGATCGAACACCACATTTCATTAATTTGGCAACTTAGACAAGTAGTTTCTTGGGAAAGCTTCCTTTTAAAGGCCTCAACAGAAGAGTAGAATACGAGGAATTGTTTTCGCAAACTACTACTGCAGACAAACTTTCATCTGTATAAAATATGATTTCCTGTGACTGATTGTCCTGTGTGTAACCTGAGATTATGAAACACATAATCTATGGTGTAACAGGTTGGCAAAAGATCATTGATCAAGATGGAATTTGGACAATTTGCATAGGCGCAACGCAAGTGCCTGAAAACTATAAATTTTGTCCAAAAATAGGACAATTCAACACAATGGGGATACGCAGCAACGTAAGTCCGTAAGTCCCCTTGACCATGCCCCTATGAAACTTTAGTTAAATTGTCAGAAACCCAGTTCGTATCCCTCTCAACCAGTGTAATTTGAAGATTATTTAACGTCAAAATAAAAGGGAGTGCCTGGTCTGTTTTGCTTAGTGCCAGTGATTGTGTTTCCTTTTTAATATCAAATCTGCTGTAAAGAAAGAGTAAGAGTTGGAGTGATTGTCAAACTTTTATACTTCTATGGGCATTTGATGTCTAGAGCACCTTAGGAACACCCATCTTTAGAGGGCACCGCCTTTGAACTACCTCATGTCCGTTCTTCTCAAGATTAGCCTTTAATGCCACAATAGCCCCAAATTATGGGGTCTATCGTCTCTAAGTTATAGTCCTCTTTAAGCGCTTTGATGAAAGATGGAGGGAAAGTACGACTTAAGCCTGCCTTAAGTTCAATGGCTTCCAGCACCATCCCAAAACTGCTGCTTGTACTCTGGAGGCGTCTGTACATGCACCAATAGTGGCTTCGCTGTTGTCCTTCTGTTTTCTCTGCAACCCACCTCTGCTGTTCTGGAGTACCTTTCACCTTCTTGAAAAAAGAGTGGTTGCTAGTAAATATTAGCAAAAGCTCCTGGATTAGTGCAGGTTCTACGGGGCCGTCACTAGATTCGACCTCGGGCGATAATAGCCATCGAAACGGTCGATCTACATTACTAGAAGCAACTTTGCGTACGAAAAAAGGTTCGTCCTGCTCGCTAATATTTCTTGCTGTTGCTCGATACTCTGGCTGATTTGTTTTGCAAAAATCTTTCGTCGTTTTGACTCCCATATCCTTATTATGCTTTTTATTTACCCAAGCAATCTAACTATTGGGCAAGTCAGCTTGTGGAAACTTTTTTATTGTTAGCGTGAATTGCTGCTGCTGCCATATAACTACATAGCAAATTGCCTCATGCACACTGGCAAGTCGCAAATCGTTTTGAACACTTTGCGTCAATCGTAAGGTCAACTTTATAAGACCAATCTTCCAATTAACGCTCGCATTATCGCAGAAATATTGTACCTAATTATCCTGACATCTAAGAAAAAATCAGAGGCAACCTTGAGTTCCCCTTTTGTGATACAGCTCGTATCTTCACTTAAGAAGCTTAATAAACCGGACAAACTCACAACTTGTTGATCAGCCATTGAGATGTATTTGATGTTTTTACCGGGTTTGTGAAGATCGCATGGTTGCTACCTGGTTTTCATCGCGGAACTAGAGTAGCCATTCAGTTAAGATTTCCGCTTTCGCAGCGTATACCACACCAGGCTTGAAAACGTAAAATTTTCATTAGCTTTGTAATACGAGAAGGGCGCTAGATGCATGATCCGATAAACCTACGTTATCAGAATTGCGTTATATGTGATATAAAAATTTCTGTTGATATATTTTCCTATCCTCAATCATATCATATTTTATACTTAGATACTAGATACTATTCTATACTAGATACTACTTTATACTAGAAGATTAATGCTAGAAAGCAATTGGGGTACTGTGTAAACAAATCGTTACTGCCATTGTCTTGTGAAGGCTTTGATTCACGTTTTTAGTCACAGAACGTACGACTCCATCAATGTGAGCTGAGTCTCTTACAGCGATCATTCTTACAGCGATCTGTGCCCATGGTTGCACGTTTCACAGACCCTGGGACAAAGAGTGAGGGGATAAAGTAGCTGTTGTCCATTCATCCTGAAAAGTGAGGGGGACCAGTCCCCCCGGAATCTACGCCTATGCGTACAACTTCGTAACCAGCCTAGTACTTAAGCTGTCTCAATCCATCAATAAGCCTGTTTAAACCTGATACCAGATGATCCAGTGTCATCATTTAATACGATGGAAGGAGATCTTGTTCCAAAAGCTTTATTGAGCGACTGAGCCACAACATTTACATTTAGTTCATCAACGTTTAATTGGCTGGGGCAACACTTTGTATATGAATTGGTCTTTTGATTTCGGTCGTCATATTTATGTTAATGCATACCAATTCGTAATCAGTCAAAGCTTTACCAAGGTTGAAACGTTTAGTGGCGGGAAGCGGCCGAACGTAACGAGACAAATACAAGTATGATTCTAAAGATGGATTACACGATTCACACTGCATACAATAATTAGTTGGCTATTCACATAAAAGTCTTGTTTTCGATAGTTAGGTAAAGTCGGCTTTAGTGTTCAGTAATATACTTCTTTACTTCTTTAGAACGAAGTGACGATTTCCTACAGGCGAAATGAGCGTTCTTTATAGGAGACAGATCCAAGTAATTTGATTGTAGGCAGCCTCAGCCCTCTCCACAAACTGTCCAGCTGTCTTTATGAATCTTGCAATCATCATTTTCTTGTCGTCATTTGAATGGGAATCGTTCTTCCTCTCGTATGCTAAATGATGTCCGTGACAGATACACTCAGAATCTGCATCTTTCTCATTGGCGTGTGTCCACTGGAACTCTTTTCGTCGTTACCTTTCGCCGTCATGCTAATTTTTTCCTACATCATGGAACTTGCCGTCATAGTTTCTTTCATATACATATACATACACTACCCTGTGATAGATGTGAATGTGATACCATTTTCTCATCTGTTTATCTTCCAATGCAATGTAACCACCGTCAACTATGTTAGTTGACCAGAACCGGGAAACTTAGTTCTCTGTAGTGTATATAAACAAAAGATTTATTTTCAAGCCACCAATATATGCGAACCGCCGCATGCACGATTTGGCAATGTTTTCTAATACTTTACATTGGG
This sequence comes from Carybdea cf. marsupialis auct. non (Linnaeus, 1758), assembly GCA_010016065.2. Lineage (NCBI taxonomy): Eukaryota > Metazoa > Cnidaria > Cubozoa > Carybdeida > Carybdeidae > Carybdea > Carybdea cf. marsupialis auct. non (Linnaeus, 1758). Next base: position 14,190 of record JAAAKL020005035.1, read on the forward strand.
TATGGCCAGAATTGTCACCTGAAAATGTCGAAGCCTGTTTCTCTCGAAAAAGATTTTGAGGAGCCTATCCTACGGAGCTACTGCAAATTTTCAAGGGAAGCACATAGCATACTGGGCTCTACGCAACTTTGATTTTTAATATTTTTATTCAATCGTTGTCGTTAACTGCAGGTGTGCAACATTGTGTACAAGAGGACAAAGTCACTAGTCCTATGTATTCTCCACGGAGCATTTGATTCATCGGCAGTTATGCTTCTTTTATTCAAAGTAAGAACTTCTTTTTCCATTATTTTGTAAGTATGTAAATCCTATTAAACTAAATTGTATAACTAAGAATATAAACTTACTGTCGACCAAACGTATTTATTTATAGTTTATTTGTTTCATTATTGAACGTTGCTTACGTAGAGGCCAAATTCGCTGTTACAGTATTTAGAGCCAGATATGTCCTTGAAGTTATACATTGTTGTTTATACGTGTCCAATTTTGCTTTCCCACTTTGTCTCCTCTTTTCGTATTTCGTATTAAGCTAGGTGTTTTCAGCTTAGGGAGCAATCACTCCAGACAAGGAGTTGACGTAGCAGTGCCTTAATTTCTGAATGATTAGAGCCTAGAGTACAGTTTTTAAAATGTTGAAGAAAAGCATGCATTTGCTTCGTCAAAGCTTCAAGGTGTCTTTGAATAACGTTTAAGAATTCGTATTACTGTTTTACTAAATTGTACTACTCAGCTTCCCATTATGATCCTCGATAAACAGTACAGTACTGTACTGTGCCGTAGAAATCGGTCTCGTGCAAGAGTGAAAAAGAACCTTTGGCCCAATCGGATCCGCTTGAGAAAATACTATTAGGCACCAGCAAGGACAATTCTGTAGTAGGGGGGTCAGTGATACTGGACATGCGTTAGACGGCAATTCACCCAGGTTCGATCGGAGGTGAAGGTGCCAGTCTTCACTCAGCCATGCCCCTTTACGGGGTCAGTTATGTAAGTACCAGTAATGCTCCGGGAGATGGTCAACTTTTTACCTGAGATTTGAATACCGCCTGCCGTTATCATAAATGTGGTAGCAGCTAACGAAAGGAAGAAGTCTTGTCACCTTAGTTTACAGTCGTTGAAGTTGTGAAGTTGTTAGCGGGAAAACATACAATGAAACAAATGCATACGTCGATGGAGAAACAGACCGAGAAACGGTCAGGCGCGATACTAAAGTAAAGTTTTAATGTAGGTAGTCTTGCCCAGTGTCGCATAAAACCACAGTGCAGGTGGCGTACGTACACCAGGGAGGATCAGCTTGGAAACATCCTCACCTGAAGCATAGCAGTTATCTCTTTAATAATACAAAATACCCTAATTTTACTCGAAAGGAATTATCAAAGATGTCCAGATGGAATACTTTAAGGTGACAAAGAATTTTCACTTAAAACTTAGGACAATTGATTTCATGATTTGGAATAAGTTCTCATTACTCTTAGTAAACAAAGGCATCAAAACTATTGATCAGTTACTGATATTGCCAATGTATACTTCAAACGTTTTACTAAATCACTTGACTGAGACTGAGCAATGACTGAGTGGCGTGGTGATTAGTTCTTATATGCAATATGAACATTGCCTTCTTCAATGGACGTCGTTTTTGCTATCCAATAAATGTTAATAATTTGAATAATACTCGACATGATCTATGCAAAGGCGTTGGGATTTGCTGCATCATACAGAGCATAATTCTTTTTTCTCTTCCCTTCAGTTGAGCTATGATGGTGGAATTCGCCTGAGGGACATCAGTATATTTTACGGTGCAGTCTGTGCAGTTACAGTCATAACTAGCACTCTTTGTTTGATTCCACCGCGCTCAAGACTGTTGGCATGGAACAAAACTCCAGAAGATTTGAAGCGTGAAGCGGAGGAAGTGCTGGAGAGGAGGCGTCAAAGATTTTCTAGTAACAGTTTACAAGCGGAGACATACGTGCTAAGTGAAAGTACTGAAGTTGAGAGAAGGAGATTCATGGTTTACAAACCTCTTATAGGAGAGCAACCTCCTAGCAGAAGTAAATTTCGGTAAGATTGTTGTGTTTGAAATCAGTTGCTGAGCAAGGGAAAGGGCCAGGAGTAAAGCCACGCCCTCCGTTAGCGACCCCCGCACAACTTATGAATATAAAAATAGCAAATAATACTCGGTGATTTTCATTAAACACCTAATTCATCTGTTATTTGTTGAAAAAAAATCTAGGTGCATCCTAGTTGGTTTTACCGTACTAAGTAGAATTTTAATGGTCGTGCGAGGAAAGAACGAAAATTAAGAGAACCCCTAATTTTTGACCGAATCATTTCACCTCTTCAACGGGTTAATGACAGAAAGTATAAGCAAACAACGCAGTCTCAACTGCCGACCTTGACTAAAATGGTATAATTTCACTTTGCATAATAATTCTGACAGTGAAATTGGGTAAACGGATAAATGTTTCTCAAAGATGTCAATAAACCTGTCCCTGATCATGGTTGGGTGGTAAAGAAAATTTTCGCTTTCCAGGGCGCCCGAAACAGCTAAAACGGCGCTTTCGGATCGATCATTAACATATCAATAAGCATTATATTGATAGAACATGAACAATTAAAATAGATCGAAAGTGAAGTTTCTGCTGTTCTTTTTGTTCGTAAATATGTTTGCAACATCTTGAAGATTCAAAGCATCAGTTAACTCTATGCGAGTGCAAAATTCTCAAGGAGTTAAATCTTAAGTTAGAAATGAGATTGAGTCGTAGATCCATCCTGTAGTCCTAACGGACTCAGACTTAGCAGATGATATTGCAAGCATTGCTGAGAAAATTGATAAAGCACCGGAAAGGCTTGCTAGCGTAGAAATCGAGACAGCAAAAGTAGGACTGCATCTTAATGTAAAAAAGAAGGAAATGACGGATTTTCATGCAGTGAAAGACTGAACAATCAAAGCGAGAAGTGGAACAGTGTTGAAATTAGTAGATAATTTTAATTACCTTCGAGGTTGGCTGAAAAATCCAGAAGCAGATTCTTAAGTACAAAAGGAACTAGCATGGTCAGCATGTCATAGGATGAAAAGGATATGGAGCGCTTGTTTGAGATAGAATATTAAAGGATGTCTGTTTGTTGCTACAGTAGAGTCTATTCTGCTAGACGGAAGTGAAACGTCGACAATCAACAAGGTAATGGAAAAGAAGCTAAACAGATGTTATACAAGGATGTTACGAATGGCCCTTAATGTATCACGGAAGGATAATTGGACGAATGAAAGGCTGTATGGAAGCCTCCCTCCAGTGTGTTCTAAGGTGAGGTATAGGAGAATGAAAATAGCAGGGTCATTGCGTGAGATACTCTGAAGAGGAGGCATCTAAGCTTGTACTATTGCAGCCAGCAATCGGTTGCATTAAATCAGGAGGGAGATCAGTAAGCTCTATCGACACGCTAATGAATGACACTAGCCTTACGAGTGTTGAAGAACTTAGAACGGCTTTATGGACAAAGAGAGATGGAGAAGACTTCCAGAATCAAAGCGAGTGAAAGCTAGGCCGAAGTAAGTAGAAGTAGAGTTAAATCTTTGAACAAACCAATTATTTTTATTCGTCGTGAAGGCGAAAAAGATCGTTCAGCAGTGCCTGTGGTATCTGAATTCACTAAAAGTAGTTTACTTCGTTATATTGAGCATTATTTATCGCTGCCGTTGCAGCCCCTTTAAATGAGCTGTGACATCTTCGGGGCTATTTAGCTTTTCTTGTCTCTGAAAATAGCTCGAAGGATATAACACCCCATCATGAGCTGACCGATATTGACCTGACCTTCGTAGAATGATGTAAAGGGAAGTGTGCTACCGGTCATATTTTTCTGCTGTAAATTAAGCACTTTTGTGAAGACTTAAGAAACCCCGTTCCTTAATACTGGAATCTGTTCACATTGAAAAATGTCTACCCACTTAATTTTAATTTAGTTTGCGTTAAGTATGCTTTTTGTTTGTAGTGTGTGCACACTCGAAATTGCAGTTAAGGGCTGGATTACATCTCTTATTCTCAACTAAAAACTCAACCTTTTATAAGGAATGTTATAATCAAAATACTTGCATCCTACGTGAGCTACATCACATACATTCATTCATCTTCAACAGAAAAATACTCGAAATAAACTACAGGAAATTCTAAACTATGACAAATACAAATAGCTATGTGATTAAAATGTTTATGACGTCAAAATGCCCTCCCGTTACACCTCGAAAACTACGCATGCAATTACCGAGCAACATTCATTTGTACAATCAATAAGTCTGAAGTGGCTGTCTACACAAAGATGATGTGGACTGCGAGCCAGCATGAATCAACGTTTTAAAACACGTACAAGAACAATACATAAAATAGCAATATTTTCCGAGAACTACAAAGGAAAAGCCTTACTGAGCAGAAAAGTGCGTTGCTTTGCGCCCAGCTCCCTCAGTTGCACAAAGCCTTTCACAACAGATTTTTCGTAATTTTACAGCCTTGCAATACGTGAATATAGTCGTGAAGGGATTCAGCGGCCTCACATTGGCCAGTATATGCTCACTAGAAGTGAGTGAATGTTTTCATTACTTTTTTCGCCTTCAAATTGCAAAATGGTTGTGCATAATGCTTGCCAGTAATGGTTAGTACTACAATAGAATGTATATTTCTCAGATGTTATTTCATATTCTTAATATATTGGAATGCCGAAAAAGTATCTTTCTTAATAATTTCCTTGTGTCACTCCTGCAGGTCCCGTAACATCAATGTTTGTGAGCCATGAATATGAAACGAAGGAATAACGATCGCATTTTCAAGAACGTGTTCACAGCTTACTGTTCGCCGTAGGAATGTGTTCTAAAAATTTTAACGTTTGCTCGGACCTCGTGACAGGGCCTTATTCGGCACTCGCGCATTGATTTTCAATATGTCGATTTATAAAAATCTTTCCATTTTTTCTTTTTTGGTACTACACCTTCTTTCTAATCTTTCTAAGTGAATTTACCGAATAGAATCCTAAATAATTGCCGGCAATTGAGAAGACAGGTGTTATCAATTTGAACGTTTGAGAATCAGAGCCAGCAGGTTGCGTGACCTCGTACAGCTGTTTTGATGGATGACCCTAGGCAGAGTGGTTAAGCACCCGTGACCGGCAAGAAACATGATAGTGTCACCATTGTGTTTACTCTTTCCCTTGCAGTAGCAAACAGTGTTACTTCTGATGTCACACTTCTACCAACAGATGAATGTAAGTTAGAGAACAAAGCAAACAACTATTGTTTCGGTGACGCCGTTGTTTTGCACGAAGGGAAATAGGTGTGTGTGTAGGGGGGTGGGGGTGATAGTTGAAGATTATCCAGACCATATCTTGTTTCATCAAAATAGTCGAGAGACACTTGAAACACAGTTTTTCAGCCTGTTGGAGGTGATGACGCACGATATTTCGATACACCCTTCTTCTGTTCGTGGCCTAAAAAACTTTCCAACGCATTTTTTTAAAAATGAAGGGAAGTGGAGGGTCCATTATACAATAGATTCTTGTTTTAATACCGAAGTTAAGTCACCAGCATAATTGCCACTATTTTGTTGAATATAATTCTCGTTCGCAAGGGCTGATTCTTCGAATCGCTTAAAACCAGAGACGCAATCCACAAAAGGTAGACGAGGGTTTCAATTTTCTATCTAATCAATTACGGACCGCCTCCGCCTCGTCACATTCTCGATCTCAATCTCAGTCTGATTTACAGCAGAAGTATCTACAATATATGTCCTG
>JAAAKL020005036.1:0-19957 GCA_010016065.2 Carybdea cf. marsupialis auct. non (Linnaeus, 1758)
TGCAGGCCAGAATTATGCGTGAAGCTTGTTAAATGCTCATCCCCTGTCTATGATTACATTTCAACTTCCTAAAATATATTGTTGAGCATGACATGATCCTCAGCTAGCAGAATTTCATCCATCTTCTTTTTAATACGCAAGTGATAACAATATCTACTGGGCTGTTAGCCATTTTTAATAGAGCACCTCTGTCTGATGCAAAACCGTCGCATTGTCTGAATAAGGCTACGATTTCCATACGACATGTCACAAGACAAGACAAGATTTGTCACATTGTGTAACCAGGCCTAAACGCATCAAACGAAGCATTGCACTCAGCCATTTTGATTAAAGCACGTGGGGCTTTTAGTTTCAGCGCGAAGGTTTTATTCAAATTTGGCGCGCACTTGTCGTGTCGTCTAAACGAGTGTATGATTTGACATACGACAGGCCATACGACAAACCTTATGATTTGTCGCATCGTGTAACCAGGCCTTAACAATCTCTACAATAGCATAACCTAGCCATAATACACTGCAACCGAGCCACGTACTAGAGCACGGCATCGTAATACATGCTATGGCAAAGTGCGGTGCGGCACAGGATAGCATTAGATAGGATAGGATAGGATAGGATAGAACAGGACAGTGCAATAAACTAAGGTGTACTATTGTACACTACAAAGTAATCTAGTTACACAGAGGCGTATTCTCCAGCTGTGCTAGGCGTGCGCCGCACGCTCAAAAATATATAACTAAAAATATCTGTACGCTCTTTAATAATTTGCTAGTCTCTTCATGATATCAAATCTAAGTGTAGTACTATGTTAATCAAGTTGCTTTCCCCTCATTTGGAAAATTTCATAAATCCCAAAGGCGACTCAATATCCCAATCTCAGTGTTCTGTCTTCTGCTCTTACGTCTCTGCACCGCCTCTGTTGAGCCAAGGGGTGCTACGACGCTCAGCGTCATTGAAAACAATAGAATCATAGGGAGGCAGTACGATTTGGGTACAAATATCTGCAGTCAAAAAAGGTCCGAATGCGTGCTTTCAAAAAGGAGCACGCATTGGCTGAAAATAAAAATGGAATGACCCAAGGGCAAATATTCCATTGACAATCTGATTACTTTTGCAGAACCACCCTCCTTTTTGCAAACTGCTGCCGAAGAGTTCAAGGAGTCGTCAAATCGAGAGATTCAGGGGCGGTTTCCGACCTGTAGGGCTCTGGGTACTTTTCCTACGCGGCCCCTATTAAAGAAAGTAGCTTTGTCAATATCTCAAACAAAGCATGACGTAAATACACGACCTTCGATCACATATATGAATACGATCAAAACCACAGACTGCCGTTTCTTTTCGCTGTAGGTTTTGACCTTTTTGATAAATTGGGTTCTGGTTTTATTTGTGTTGTTAGTTGTGACTCTTCATCCTTTCTCAAATTACTGAAAAAGCTTTTTGAGAAAGGAGAAATCGACGTAAAATAAAATTTCTGAGGTGTATGCGGCGGGGCCCTGGGCTACTGCCCTTTCCGCCATACTCTAAAACCGCCACTGGTGAGATTGTATCATTCTGAATTTCAATCTTCTTTAAAGTTTGGGCTTATGTATGTCTGGGGTTACGCTATACATTCTCTTGTACCACTCGGGGGCAAGAGAGGATGAGTAATCTAAGTTTACTTTTTACTGAGAAGGCACTGCACATGGAGCAAGTTTATTGAGAAAGATAGAAAGATAGATTTGCAGTACAAGAAAATTTTGGATGTTTGCATGATACCATATCTTATATTGTGATTCTTTCAAATACAGTAAACATTTTACGGGTTTTTTTCTTCAGTACAGGAAGGGTTCTGAAGCATCACTATTATGTGATATATATGCTAACTGAGACAGAAATAAGGATAAGTTTGCAGCGGAGATAGCCTTTCAAAGACAAAACGCTACTACTTAAGATGTACCTGGCATTGCGCGGGAATTGAGGCAAAACTAATTTTGTGGCACACCTGGTCCAAAGTTACACCCTAAGCCACTGGTCTAGTACAGTACAACATAGTATAATACAGCATATTAACTATTATAAAGTGCAGTATCAACAGAACGGTATAGCCTAGTATAAAATAGCATAGCGAGATAAAATATTGCATAGCATGGTGTAGTGTAGTAGAATGTAAAATAATACAGTACAGTAAAGTAAAGCATAGTGTAGTATACTCACAAGGAACTGAATCCTTTGATCTTTGTTAATAATATCATCCTTCAATGAATTTAATTGTGCTTGAAGTAAGGCTGTAGCCTGGGTTTCGCTTTCACCAGTTTCCTCTGATACCCCTACACAAGTTAGAAATGACAGAAATACAATACATCGTGGTTGAACAAAAACAAGCCTGATACGTTGGGAGGAGAGTAATTTTCTTTGCCCTTAGCTATCATTCTGCTAGAGTAACATTTTTTTGCCTTGACTCTTAATGACAGTAGATGTATTATGACGCGATTTAAGTCAAGCAATATGGATTAAGGAATAAAAATAAAATGCCACCGTTTTAATTGTGATTAGGTGATAAATACTATCAAAAAGTAAGTCTTAGAAAGCATACTGCAAAGCCCAGAACATGCCAATCGATTGTCCTGAAAATGAGACCGGGTGGGAGGGTAGGAATAAGGTTGTATAAGCTAGATAGAAACCATAGCTTCAGGCAGGCGAAAGGGATGCAGGCCTGGCAAAAGTATCATCGCATTACTAAAAAAATCTGCTCCACCACATTTTCCAGAAAAGTCCGAGGTTCGATTTCTGGGTCAGAATGACGTTTCTGTCCAATCTATAGTATTTCCTAATCGATCTCTTCCCTTAAACTACTTAACCCTATCCCAAGCCGATCTCTTTCTTTTGCAATTTCACGGTAACCTGGTGCGGTATAAAGTTGAAATTCACAGTACCTTTCTTCATTTATGATCAGTCTGGAATAAAAAAAGTCAACACCGCCCTGATATTCAGTTATGACGTCATTTCCATATGACACTAGTAATCTTTCATAATATTTTTCTTTCTATTCTACCTTTAAGTCGCTGATAAACAATAATCACACACTAGCATCACCTCAAACAGATTATTGGTAATACGGAACTCGAAAACATAAGAAGGAAGGTCAATATCACTTTACAGAAGCTTTACAACTCATCCACTAATAGCTACTTCTATACGAGCGGTAACAGGCTATCATCAGAAGCACTCTCGCCACGGATAATGTGTTTAGCCCCTCTAGTTGAACTCTTCTTCTTAAGTTGCCAAGACTTGGGTTGATATCAGCGCGATCAAGTAGCGGCGAAAGTTGCGCAATCGGATTCTATTTTCCAAAGAGTATAGTTAAGGTTGAATTACGAGTGTGCGCCTATCCTTCACAGTTTACGGATGAATTCGTAACTGTGCCTATTCTTTACAGTTCAAGGAAGAATGTTCTTCAAGCCCGTCAAGCAAGTGATGTTGTTTAATGATATGCGCGTAGCTGTGGACTGCGATAAGATTGGAACAGAGCGTACCTTCCAGCTGTAGGTACTAAAAGAATCGTCATCAAGCTGGCAGATCTCGTCAGATCAAATGTTTAATGAGCCATTGTTTTCCACCTGTTCTTGAACAAGGGACTGTGCTGACGACTAAGACGATGAAAGTTTTCCATCCTCTATATAGAGCTATGGCGCCGCTTCCCCTCGAAATTTTTGAAACCCTTTCCTATAGCTTCTCTTAAGCCATCACTTTGTCGGCGAAAGCAGTTTGTCTGAGTCTCGCTCATCTTGATTAATAACATTACGTTGTCTTGTCGCATGTTATACTTTTGTCTATTCTGCCTTCACAACTAATGTGGTCACAATAGCAACAAGATGACCTCTTATTTCTATGGTAGTCATTCCTGGTGAGTATTGATGAAATTCTATGGTGGAGTATCAGTATAGAAGCTTCTGCAACATGAAATTTGCCTTCCATTCTGATATTTTCAAAACCATCTTATGTCATGGCGATAAGTTGATTCAAGAATGTAAAGATATGATATACAAAACAAATGCCGCACAAGTAAACATGTTCCTTCTTCAAACAATCCTTCTCTGACGTCATGGAATTTAGTGACGACATCATCGCACTTCGATCACTTGACCTAATGCAACAGGCAGCTAAAACTGACTTGGATTAACTCTTGTAAGCAAGTAAGTTAGTAACACCGCCACAGGCAACACACCCACCACCACCACCACCACCACCACCACCACCGCTGTCGCCACCGACACTGCGACACTCCGGCACTCCGCCATTCAAAAAAGCTCCACAGGCTAAAAAAGACAAATAATGTGCGTAACAATCACTATCGAAAGCATACCTTTACTGAGTTCAATTTGAGCTCTAAGTTGAGTCAGCTCTATTGCTTGGGTCTGCAGTTGTCTTTCCGCCTAATTAAGAGAAAGGGAACAAGAGAACATTAAATTTCAAAGACGAGATGACAGGGGGCTTGACAACAACTCCCGTCACATTATCCTTCGACTGATGCAGCACGAATCCCTTTGCAATAGCAAAGCTCCTTAAATATAATAGTATGTGAAGGTTTTACACTTCATCTTACTCTGGTGGCTTCGAAACATTCTGCGCATGCTCAAAAAACCTTTTCTTAGAATAATTACAGGCGAAAAGACCAATAAGGTTCCGCAACTCTTTATGACATTACGTTCGAGACTTAATACGAGTCTACCTTGGCGAAGAAACCAGCTGCTCAAAATCTGCCAAAAAAAATCACACTACCACTGATCACTTTGCCTCCTGGTGTTGCCAAATGAGACAATAGTTCTCAGTAAGGATTCCTGGGGGTAAAACACGTACATTCTCTATTCGTTTACGTTTTCATGATGTTGATACAGCAGTTAAAAAGTTAAAAGGACGATTCCTACTACCCCCTAAAAACCTTTAATTTATCGGATATTATTGTGACGCTGGTCTATTTTTACACTTCCAGGAAAATACTAGCGAAGTAGGATATGGAAATGGTGGTACTCAATACGCCTGCGCTAACGGGTTGATTAGTCTGCCTTGCACGACAGTTTCGAAGTAATCCTTCACAAGAACAGTGATACAGAAAGAGCATAGCAGCAAGCACGTTTATTCAACTATTCGTTACTGTAGCTCCGGATTAAAACCATCGGAAACAATTCTGATCCTAAGCATAAGTAAAAACATGCGGCGATTGACACTATAATGATGATACAATAGGGCAACTCTCCCCAATAAATAATCCCTTAGTCCATACACCCCCAAACCCCCACATACCCGCACAAAAACACACAGCACGCTTACCTTGCTGTGCAACATTTCCATATTACTACACTTTGCCTTCAGTTGATTGATTTCCACATCCTAAGATAAGGTATGGAAATAAGGATTATAAATTTGCCGAGGTGAAAGCTACACATTGATCTTTCACTTAAATTAGGTGCACTCGAGACGCATGTGTCACCGACTCTACGTGAAACATAACAGCTTTCTTCAACTACTTAAAACAAAGGCATCAGTAAAGAATTCGTAAAGATAGTTTAATAACTTCAGTGCACCTAGGGATTGTGGCCTTCTGTTCTAACAGCGTATATTGTGAATTCTCTTGTTTGAACGCATTACTATATGAGAGCAGATAGAGTAAGTTGTCGGAGATCGTGGAGCGGCTCAAATGAGCTCCTGAGAGATATCGAACTGATGAAGTCAGTTTGCAATCTTAGTTCCACTGCAAGGGTCTGTTGTACTTTGCAAGACGTGCTATTAACGCTGTTCATTCTCTCACAGCAGCTAGGAACGTCAATTTACTGTGGAATTAAAAGCACTGGTCGGTGCAAATCTAGCACCTCAACTCTTACTTTCCGCATATATCCAGTTATAATGACACATTCGGTGAAGCTTGTGCTATACCTCTTATACCACAAGGTCATCGGCTATATCAGTGTCTGCAGTTGATAGTAATTTCCCTAACATCAACGACTTCTAACGCAATTAAAATTTACTAGTACCCAGAAGCACCTGGCGTTGTACTTGCTTGGGGTCCTGCTGATTCTAGTTAAAGCTTGCATTCTTGCTCACATGCATAGCAAATATAAGAAATTGTAAAAAAGAAGATTGCGTTTCACAGTTCCTAAAAGAGATTCCAGGGTAAAACACTTCTCACGTCATCGTGTAACATTTAATCTACTTCCAACAAATGATACTTAAGTACAACTGTTATCCTGCTCTGTAGAAAGACCTGGAAACCCTTTTGCGCAAACGACGTTCTAGTTAAAATGAAGGAAATATCTACCTGTTCGCGAATCAAGCTTTTGTATGAGGCGACAATGGAGTCGTGTTCTTCGGACATTTTCGCTTTTTCGCTGTCAGCAGCATCCTCGTCTTGATCTGTCTGCAATGCTTTGGTAACGTTTGCTGGAGGACAGAATAAATCAAAAGTATAAAGGAAGCATAGCAACAGGAAGCAAACACTTTAACAATATGGGTAATTAAAATCGATTCAAAGAAATGGAAATAGTAGGAATATAAAATGCTGGAAAGAGTATCTTCAAATATTGAGACTGAAGAGGTGTTATAGCTGACGAAGGCAACCACTATTAGTAAGGTTGAAGCCTGTACTCTTTCACTTAACTACGCTCAGATCTGTATCAAAGTACATCACGTACAATTACAGAGACCTCACGTGGCAAAGCTTGCCAAACGTTTATTACGCCAAGGACTATAAAAACGATGCGCCCTATACAATGTAGATACACATTATATCAACGTTACTGAAAACATCTGATAACACGGCAATATCTGATTTAGTGTGTTTAACAGCCATCTCCTAGCTTTGCTGGTTGGATTCTACAAAAATATAAATTTCCTATACATGGGATGAGATTCGTAACTATTTCGGAAATCGTGGGTCATGACGAGTGGCTCGGATAAGCACATTCCGGAAAAGAACATTGTACGCACTAAAGAAAGTAGCCATGATTGTACACTGATCAGCCACTCACAATAATGCATTGAGTACCGACTTATCATTCACTGATCACTAATCATTATGAAGATATTATCTTCAGCAGACTTACCCTCTAGCTTTTTAAATAATTTTGTAAACTCGTGATCAAATAGTGCGTCTGTCTGATCCTCTACCTGAATCTGGAAGCAAGACGGTAAAATTATTAAAGACTATATGACGTCATCTACGAGAACGTTATGTGAAGAAATCAGAGCATGATGTGTCTTTTAGCGATGTTTGTACTCGTAACAGAGAGCGTAAAGCGTGCTTTCTCCTTTTCATCAAGGACACCAGATTTAATTAACCAGATTTAAAGGCACGGTTTCCATGGGAACAAAGTTAGAATGTCTCCATCTGTGGGCGACGACTTATATAAGACCTTCAGAGGTAGAAAAAGTAAATAATCTTGGATATCATCTTGTTCAACACAAAGCAACGACGTCCAATTGTGGAACGTTGCTTTCCCTTGTTTAATTATGGTGATAGGTGGGTTGGGAAATATAAGATTTAGAATTCAATTTATTATCGCTAAAATACATCTTTTCAGTGCATTTTCCACAATGCCTAAAAGTCAAGTCTTATAGTAGAAGCACAAGAAGAAGTAGTAGTAATAGAAGAAAAACAAAAAAAAAAGAAAGACGCAGAAGAATAAAAAGGAAGAAGAAGAGTAGTTTGGTAGACAGCAGTCGGAAGCAAGAGGAATTCTTCCTCTTTCATTAGATACATCGGCATTGATGGTAAAGCTCAGCACCATTCCTATCCCTGGCTAACTGTGGCTCAGAACCTCCCCAAACTTCTCTGCTCTTGCTGATACTAATTTTGTAACAGAACGAGAACAGGATAAGAGATCATCACAATGCATCTTGTTTTGTATTTATGTGCTTTACCCTTTATGACATGACGTCATACTGCAAAAGGTGCGAATATTAAGGGTACCCACGATGCATGCGTGTTCGCCTGACAAGTTCGGTGCCCTGACAATTTTCAATAAGAAAATTTAAAATGATAACAAAAAAACGAGAAATTCAAAAAACACAATTAACAGTGAAAAAACTTTTTTTACCTGCGCGAACGTCGACTATCAATCCCCATCCCATTCAACTCTATGGATATAGGGCAGTTTTCTACACTTTTAATCATCAGCACATACTAAAACCTCATAATTATTAACAAGATATCCTTCCCTTCCCCAAAGACAACTCCGCCGCCTCTACAATTAAGTAGCGAAATGTAGCCTGAGACACCTCATAAAAAATCCCTTTCTTTAATCCGGGAGAATATATAATCGGGGAATTTAGAAATTCATATGGTTATGGACGGGCCGAAAGTGGCCAGAAAGTCCAAGGGGAAGACAATATCCACAAGCGTGTGAAATGTACTTTCACAGTTACTCAGTCGTGATCTTTTACGAGTCAGTATTACTCGGTGGTAAACTAAAACATAAGAAACCAGGTTGCAAAAGTTTCCCGGTGATTAATAATATCGCCCTGTTTTTGAATCTACTCTTTTAAACGGCAACCACTGGTATAAGACTTGGAATACCGTTTCCTACAAAATATAACTCTAATTTGGTTAATCAATACGGTAATGCATTGGAACTGGTAAGGAAGATTTTCGTACATTTGAAACCAAACTGCGGCGCCAATATCACGTTATTGCGACATAGCAAAATGAAAAATTTCTACCTCGGTGGACTTTGCAGCGTCGGTGAAATAAGTGCTCTTGGAAACGTCGCTTATCTTGGACAAGAAATGCTCCAAGTCAATCCTCGTTGTTAAGAGCCGTTTAATTTCATCTCTGTATCACAAACAAAATTGTGGTTATTTTAATACATCAGTATAAACTAATCTGCTGTAATGAAAATTAAAAATTCAAAACTCTTCGGAAAACAGACATCGTATCCTCTGAGTTTATTTATTAAAAACAAGCAGTGTTAGTAATGAAAGGCAGCATTTTGTCTTCGGAAGGCAACCATCGATAATTAAAAGACAGTGACAGTGGAACGTTGACAGCTGAATGATGCCAAGGATTAAATGCAACAAAAATTGAGATGCTGAATGAATAACCGACGATGAACCGTGGACATGTTGATAGAGGCCTTAACTTCATAACTACTTAATTGTGCCGCAAAGGTCAATGTACCATCGATGATCGATAAATTCCTACATTAAGTACTGCTAGAAAATCTCTATCAAAGGCACACTAGGGAAGTAAAACAAGAAGTGAAATCCCAGAAGGAGCAATTGACTATTGGTACAATCACTACCGGTTTTAGGGGGTGCCGACTGTGCCACGACACAGGGCCCTGCACCTAAGATGGAAATTAGGGGGCCCGTACAGCTTTTTTCAGTTCACTCAATGACACTGAAGGGCCCGCAAATCACTTTATGGCACAGGGTACCCTCTTGCCAAAAACCGGCAGTGGGTACAATCCTTTTAGTACGCTACACTATGAGTCGTATTTGTCAATAAAAAATTGGATTCCAACGTTTATGGGTTGTTGGTTTTTTTTGTTTGAGGGGTTTGTTTGTTTTTTTCACCCTGTACAAGGCCGAAGCCATTACTAGGAAAGGGCTTGCTTTTCCCCTTCGGATGACAATCTTTTGAAGCTTGCAGTTCCCTCTCTGTCCTATCTCTCGAAACCTAGTTCCCACTTCACGAGAGCAGATGACAGAGCACAGTACCTCCGGATCGCGGCAGGTAAGCTCAGGGTAGGTTCGAACTCACGACCCTCGGATTGTAAGTCTGACATTCTACCATACTGCCACTACTGTGCATCATTGGATGTGTTTGCAAGACTTAATGTGTGTGCAACATGTATTTCACTGGGGATCGAAACGTGGACGGAACATTGTACAATACAGACGAATCTACTTGTCATCAGATACGAGGAACATAGAAAGTTACCAATTTTTGCGCTTATCGAGAAAATAAACCTTGACATGATTTTCTAAAAATTCTCTATTTCTTCACATTTTCAGCCGATGATTCACGCCACTCATGATCATTCGTGAAGTGTTACGGGCAGTCTCAACATATCAAGGCTTTGCGTTGAATAGTTGCTACGAAAAGCAATAAACATGATGTATCAGCCTCCTTCCAACACAAGCTCTTTCCGTGAATAGGATACTTCGCCAGTTACACAAATAGCACCGTAATAAGACGATGATACTCCATTTAGCGGGTCTTCCGCAAAAGCAGTAAAAGCAGCTTTAAGCATCAACATTGCGACATGACAATGATGCTTTTTCTAAGAGTATCTAAGCGTCTCTCCAAAAGCGAAGCTTACGCTGTCCATCATAGGTCCTCCAATCAGCCATTCAACATATAGCCAGAGAGTTTTTACACTATCTAACAAAAACAATTTTAAATCTGTACTGGGCTTTATGTCTTTGAAGATCAAAAATCTATAAAACTAATTCGGGTACCATAAGGATGCTAATTAACAAGGGACACTACAATAATGCAATGTACATACCTACTAAAATTTTCAACCTGATTCTCATTGTAGATAATGCAAACACCAATAAGAAGTGCGGACAGTCCCTGAACTAGGAACTCTTTTTCTTCGCCGTGGCTCTCAACACTGGCTGTAAGCTATGATTCTTTGTCAAGGAATACACGAAAATGAGAATACTTGACACCGGCACCTGAAAAATACTTACGAGTAATAAAATCCTCTACCATTTTAAATTTATTTCAGTAACACAAGGACAAAATGGTATGTTCTCAATGATAACCGCAATTATTTACAGTAGACTTAAGCTTGCAACTGCAGGGTTCGAAATAGCGCATCGCGATTCGCGAACCGTTTTTGGAACATCGCGATTAAGTTCTCGTTTTCACAAGACCGCTTCGGGAACCAAAATTTGAAGAAGAAAAAAATGCTGTTTGCCGACATGAACATTTCAATTAGAAAAAAATCCGCATAATGGCAAATTGTTGCATTCTTTGCTGTTCTCAGAGCCATTTGGGGCCTTTTAAACTCACAGCTCCCCTTAACCGCAACTGCTGTTGCTTTTCACTATCTACAGAAATAGCGACCCTTTTTTAAATTCTTATTTCGAACCTTGAACTGACTAATCCACTACATTTGCACCAAAATCTGTGCGCCCTTATGCAAACATCGTTCATTACTGCGCAAAACATAACCTTGAAATATCGCCCTCTCTATTAGGAATGTTAAGTTAGAGATTCTATCTCCTGTAAAGGATACAAATGGTATATAAGCTGTGTTCTGTAGAAATGCGGTAACAGCAAGTGGACAGGCGGACAGCCAGCCACACAAAAGTGAGAGAAGACCAACTCGCGTCTGGATACTGCTGCCTCCCTGTTGTAGGGTAAAGAACGTTTTTATCAGAATAATACAGCAGGAAGAAAAAAGAAACGGTATGTTATTGTTAAAGAGGCTATCAAAATACATCTACTTTCATCATATATCGAAAGCTCAGAAAAAATTATGTGTGTTCATCAAATTTGGGTTAGTTCTTTGCCACTATGGTCTTCCTACGCTCTCTATTCTGGGCTTTTATATTCCTTGTTCGATTAAGATTTCCGCCTGGTCATTCAATTGCTAATATCATACTTTGATTTCAACAGCTGTTAAAGTGTACACATCTAGAATACCTCGATATTTATATCTAGCAGAGTAATGCTCAAATTTATTTGGGTAATTAAATAGAGACTCGCTCCAACCTTCCTGTTGAGAGCCTATAAGTAAACGGCAAAAATTACCCTTTATCCGCAACGCTTCGGCATTCTCTGTTAATATTCGCTAGTTAAATCTTGTCTCTGAAGCGTACACCATAACTTCTCACGAAATGTTTTTTGAACGTATTGATTATGGATAGGGTGGCGTTAGCCTAACACACTATGATCTGCTCACATTGACCGACTTGCATGCAACTACTAAAGGTAAACCCAGTTAGCCTCAAACACTGAGCTAAGAAGGCTTGAAGAAACCAACATGTGCCTTGCGGACCAGACCACCGGATACCTAAGAAATACATTGGAACCTGTTCATCGATAATGCTACTCGGCCAGTCTAAGACTCTCAAACTTGGAATAAATTGGCCATTTCTCGTGTTTGACAACCTACTTGCTCTAACGCCCTTCTGGCATTGACTGAAGCAGGCAAGTATGAGTTTCCACATCGATAACCGGAGAAACCAAAACGACTGACTGGTAATTCGGATCCTCAAAAACGCCTAGCCTAGTACAATTAATACACCTGACTTAGTTAATACACTGCCTCTTCATTATAATTTTGTCATTCCGAAGCTATCAGCAACCTGCATTGTTTTCAGCTCCTCGAAATTTTGTGTTAAAGAAGCACTAGCACAAATAAAATTAATTATTACCTGTGCCAAAATTATCATTGCTTGTTGTAGCAGTGAAACTGGGGCGTTTCCTGAAATGAATAAAGAAGAAAATGCAAATCAAGTTACATATCATAAAGATGAAATATCTTAAATAATCGAGACTTTTTGTCACCGTCTTGTGTTGAATAATGGATAAAATTACATTAGTCGCACTTGCCTTGGTGGTTGACCTTTGGGTTCCTATACTTTGGCGGAACTTATTTATACAACATAACATGATGCAGTTGACGGGGAGTCGCATCAACGGCAAGTCAATCTCCCCTTACATTGACATGAAAGAGGAGCAGAATATGAAAAAGAAGATAGTCAAACAGAATCAGGGCCAACATAATCGGACTTTCTTAGGCGGCGTCTCAAGTATTCAAGCGGAGATTGGTCCCCTTTCATACATACAGCAAGAAGACGTTGTCCTGCAGGCACTTTTCATGCAAGTAAAAGAGGATACATACACTGAAAGTAGACAGTGGTGAAAATTGATTGCTGAAGATTGGTCGCCTTTATTTTTTTTTCATCCTAATACATAACTTTTGTTTACCTTGGTACAACATCAATCTCTTCTTCACCTTGCTTTATCAACCTCCGTGTACGCACTCATGATAAGTTGCTTAATGAAACCTTGGTACTAGATGGCAGACATCTTGCACAGGCCCTTTTGCCTGCTTATCGCTAATTCGGACAACTGGCCTCTACACTGCTGGGGAAGCATTGTCTTGTAAGTCATTTGATTCTTTAAAGGTACATGAAGGTTTGGGTTGACGTTATTTCTCGTCAGCAGAAACTTAGAAGGATAAAATTATCGATAACGACCAAGTACAGCAATCCTAGTATCTTAAAGAACGGCTAGCTTTGCCAATGCTCCCTTCAAAATCTTGGAGTATATATGACGATGTGACGTTAAATCTCGCATGAAGTCACTAAAGAAGAAATTTTACATATTAATATCAACGCACGGAGCTTAGGGAATGAGTTAACTCGCTTACGGTTAGAACAAAAACATGTTACCTACCTGCTCCAGTAGCAAGTTGCACCCTAAGAAGCTGCTCCTTGAGGTCTTTGCTGCCTTTCAACGCATGCGCTAGCGCCGTAGCAGATGCCCAGTTGGAGAAAGGATCAGGCCTTTAAAAAGCAACAAAAGTTAAATAAAATGAAATTGATAAAAATAGTGAATTTGTATCAAGCAGTAAGAATAGGTAGGTCTCATCAACTGATGGCCTACAATGTGGTGTTGTTTAGGGTGAAAATTGTAAACTACCATTAGAAGCA
Source organism: Carybdea cf. marsupialis auct. non (Linnaeus, 1758) (assembly GCA_010016065.2). NCBI lineage: Eukaryota > Metazoa > Cnidaria > Cubozoa > Carybdeida > Carybdeidae > Carybdea > Carybdea cf. marsupialis auct. non (Linnaeus, 1758). The sequence continues at coordinate 13,648 of JAAAKL020005036.1, forward strand.
TTTCTTGATGAAGTGTCCCTTTGCTATATAATTGTTTCAATAGCATATTGTGGCCACGTGGTTTGAAAGGCAGTAAATGTGTGTATGTGACGGGTGTAGGGACGTATGGGATGCGTGGGTTGGAAATGACATAAAATTGTAAAATCAGTACTGGACACTACCTAAATTTAATGGAGTAACCGATAAAAGAAATAAGCATGTGTCTCGTCTTAGCCTCTACCAGAATATAATAAGTGATTAAGCGCTTGAAAACCCTTACAATTTCGGAATACGTTGGAATCGACCGAAACCAGCTTCATTATCCGATAAGTAAGTCTTCCAAGGATCTTTGAAAACGTTTCCTAATAGAATTATTGCCAATGACGCAAACACACATTTTACAATGAAAGACAAACTACTCTTGCGAGGACCTACACCATAGCAAGAATAATCCCTTTATGATGATGAAGATGGCAAGGCTCAACCTCGTGCGACATTAGAAACCTTTGCTCTTCCACGAAATTCATGGTTCACATCTAATTGTCAAATACAAACGTGCTTATTTAATATGTTGAAATCCTCTTGCGGTATTAAAAGGGTTACAAAATGCTAGTTAGATCAGGAATCACAAATTGTGTACAATTATTCATTAGCACATGTTGTGATGTACCTACCTAAAAAGCCCTGAGCACAGAAGCTGCCCAGCCGTAACCCCAGTTTCTGAAGATACGAGAAAGACAAACATCCATCAATACATCAGGGAAAATAACCATACTTTAGGAAGCAGTGACAATATATAATGAGTATATCATATACCCATCGTCAGAAACAAAACCAATAACTTGGCTCGCTTTGGACCTGCAACAGACATCTAAGTAGATTCCAAATGCTTAGGCATCTTAAGAAGTGAACGCATTATCCAACCTGGGCTTGTAGTTCTCTATCTGTCACCCACAATTCGATTTGGAACGTGTCACGGATTTTAAGGCCATGTCAATAGGTATCTCGATATATCTGAATTCGTAACTTCTTTACGGATACGCATTGCGCCCACACGCATCATGTAAATCTGCATGCAAGTCCGGGTATTTTTGAATCCGCTTTTAAAAGTTAATATTCTTTAATCCAATAACATTTCGGAGTCGTGCGGACGGCCAAATCCGGATATTTTTGTATCCGCAACACTCCTACTACTAAAATACTAGCACCACTAACGTAAACAGGATCTTTCCCAGGTTAGCTGAAAGTTCTCCAAACCCCAATAAAAGAGACAAAGAGAACCCCAATTCCAAGAAAAGCCAATACCGAAAGTTGTCGTATGTTGCTATTTTGAAAGCAGCTAATTCTAACTGAAAATTCTAGGATACATAAAGAATGCACTAGATCTCGCGGAAAAACATCAATTGGTGTTTCTGGAACAGAACATATGGCCATTCCACAAGTGAGCATACCAAATAGATGCAGTAAAACATGACAATCAGTTGCAATTAAGTGGAAGCTGGAGTTCATTAAACCGGTGTACTCAATCATACCATAAAACAAGTAACTATAAACCGACTGACTATCAAATCAGAGTGACAATTATCTGTTCTGCGAATAGTATGAAACTGACTTTCTAACTCATATCAATCGGTGCTTGATGCTTGACCTCTGTACTAGCCCACTTTGGATGCCCCCTCACCCAACAACACGAGCCAGTCAAAACTAATAAAACAGAAGCTTCCCACAAGCTACAAGAAACAAGTACGCCCTTCTCCCTTAGTTTAACAGCTTGAACCTACCTCCCGTTGAAGAAGGTAACAGTGTCGAGATGACCTGCCCTTGTCCTGTTTGATTCTTATAAAGGAAACACTGCAATGCAAAAAACCCCAATAAATTAACGTCAAACAGCTAAAAATATAATTTTCACCTAAAACTATAGTTTATATTTGCACGAAAAGAATCGTTAATATGCCTTAAGCTAACAAAAAATGTATTCTTTATGTCTTTGTAATCTTTCCCAACGGCAACTTGTCTTTTGTTCTTATCTTAATAAATCAACCATCTCTTTATCCTTAAGAATTTTACTGGGTTTTGACAAGATTCGACCACCTTAGGCGGTTCACAGGTCTGGCACGGTTTTCCTAGTGTAAATGCTCAAAAGCGCCTGTCCTTGTGGTTGCGCTTTTTTTCATTTGAACGTTCATTGCGCTCTGTTTACTGATCTCCGAGTATTAAGCATACAACAGCTGATCAAGATAGCTCTTAAAAATTCATCATGGCTTCATATGATGCAGGTTTCATGAATGTCGAGCGACAGCAATGTTGAACAATATTTTAAAGTAGAGAGATCCTTACATTTCGATCTAAACAACGTCTACAACGACTAAACAAATACAGACATAATGCGTTTGAAGTACCATCTCCTTGGTAAAAAGTAAACTAAATTGGAGATAAACAAGGGTAGGGCAATGAAAGCCATTGGTGACATCTTATCCTTACAAATAGAAACAACCCACAACGATATGAAAATACTGACGTCTACGGAGTGTAAGCATTACCACCCACTCCGTTACCATAAACTGTGCTATTGAACAGTGCAATTGGAGTATCTATACAGACCAGCGGATGTCCAAAAATTAATCCTGGTTTATACCAATAATCCAAACCTAAATCAAATTAAACCTGCTTCCTAAAATCTCAAACCGAAACCAAACTGAAACAAGTTGACAGTAGCCTGATCAACACATCTAATATTGAGATTCTAGCACTACTATAACATCGAGTTGTTCATAACAGAACATTGAAGATAAATATCACCCAAACGGACAACATCCTATTTGATATCTTCAACTTATACTGCATATTCAAGGCACATCTACCAGCAAATTTTGATAGGCCTCTATACAACTTAATTAAATAAGGTTTTACAAAGTTTAGGATAGGAATTTTTTTTAATGTACTAAAATTTAACATCGTTGTTCAGAAACGCCAACTACACCTAAGGTTGACTCGATTTTGAATAAGCTCAAGAGCAGAGACATTGCTACTTTCGGTTTGGTTCTGTTTTATTCAGTTTTTCACTAAAACCGCAATCAAGACTGACGGCAAAAAGCAGCAGATGGTAACCGGTCCCAATCTACTTTCAAAACAACAAAGGAAACATAATATGTTACTGCGCATGACCAAGCACCCAAATCCCAGAAAGTTGCGAATACTTTGGCAATAAAGCTCACATACGAGTAGAAAGAAATAGGCTAGGATGCCACTGACTTCATCGATAACCTCTTTAAACAGGAGCTTCCCATCATCTTTTTACGCGATGAAATCATCAAGACCGCAATCCTATTAACCTGAATATACATCTCGATAGCTTTTATTTTCTACAGAGAATTTATTTTGACTTAACGAGTTAACGTAACGGTCATGTCTACTGCACTGGAGCCTTAACAACTGATATCAACAAAAGAAAACTAAGATTACGCAAAAGAGCATAGCCTCATCCTTGGTAGAACTCTTTCTTTGAAGTATATGTGACACTGACTACTAGTTGTTAATTAACCCATCGCAGAGAAAATTCAAACGTAAGCGATGCAGTAAGGAACAAAAGTACAAATTTATTTTGACTATTTAAACCCCTGTTAATATACATTATAATCTGTCGGTTGTAAACAAATTATCTCCTAAAGAATATGAAATATTTTAAGTTCTCGGGTAAGAGAGATAAAAAAAATTTTAAAAGTCGTGGTGACATTTGAACACTCTTGTTATTAATACTCAATGGCTAACATTACACCTTTTAATATCTAATACCCTGAGAGATATGTCAAATTAACATTCCTCCATGGACACAAAGATTTAACAAAAATGCGAGAATAGTCCTCCATGTAAGTAGGTAATTCACTTTTGAATCCATTTCACACAGTTTATCAACAATTACAAGTACTGGTTGAGCCCCACAAAAGACTTTAGATAAACTTTGTTTAGCAATTCTTTACGGCCAAACACCATTGTAGTATTCAAACAGCTTGTAAAAGTTTGGCTTTTATCAATTTGTTTCTTTATATTTTGTCCTACACCATTTCAATGATTGAATGATGGAAAGATAGGCTCATTTTAACAAGTAGGTTAACAAGTTTGTACCCGTTTTGAAACCTTAGTGTACACTAAAAACCGTCCAAAACCGCGACAGTCGAGAGAATTTGAAGAGCAGAATTATTAAGAAGCTAGAATCCGAGAGAGCGACACTAAAGAAATGGTGGAGTCCACAGGAGTGGCAGCCGAGAGAAGTAAAAAGACAGAAAAGCAGCAGACTAGCGAATCAAAAGCTCTGAAAAAGATTCATCCTGTAACATCAAGGTCTTACGAAATGATTGCCTTCTGAAGAGATTATCCTGCCGCCGCGAAGTTCCCTGAGAACAGGTTACCCTGATAAGGGGCAGTCCCGATAAGTTTTGAAATGTATCAGTCGCGAGGAGAGACAATGACTGGAACAGTCTTCCGAAACACACCCAAAACTTGTATGACCATCTCTCCATAACAATAATGTTTACTTACCTGAAAACAGTATAGGAAAGCACATCTTAACGAAAAGTGGTGCTTTTCATTGATTATAATTCCCAGTAATACAACAGCAGCAGGCCTGTTGGAAAGCATGGATGAAATATGGATCAGAGCAAACTTCACTACAACAATCTCATTGGACTCAATTTCAGCACTCTACGTAGCAATGTCTGTGAATACTTAAAAGCACCCTCCCAAGAAACTTTGTGTCATCTGGTTATATAAAATTGGAATGTTCAGCTCTAGACTTACTTGGCAATAAAAAAATGACAATGTTCTGTTCTAAACACTGATCTGGAAGTTAGGAAATACGAAACGGCGGGAGTACGCAAGCTTAAAACACAGATTGACCCAAGCAGCGATAAACTGAGAAATCAATTTATGCAGTACCATCATCTATGCAGGTACTCCTTCACCTCAAACATCGGCCCGCTCTCGCTTGTCTACGGATTCACTAACTTCAACAGCCCTATTTGCTAAGGGCAGCGGTGCACGGTGCACGTAAGGTCTCCGTTCACCTGCGTTTCAGATCCATTAAGGTCCTAGGTTCCACAGGACCTCCGTTAATATCCCGTTACGATCAAGATCTAACTCGCCTAACACCCAGTTTGCTTATGATTAGGCTCAATCCTTGAGCCATGAAAACTACTAGATTTTACATATGGCAAATGTCCCAGTCTCTTACAACTATATGTTTAAGAAAACGCGAAGTGCATCGGATCGCTTGAGAGTACACATACCACCCTTGTACTAGCTATCTCACGTCCAAGAAAAAAGGCAAACGCCAATTCAAATGATTCTATACGCTACTTTCCCCGTTTCATTTTTCTCGTTTCAAAATGGAGAGTAGATATGGCTCTGGAAACGTCGAAGTCGTTGGTAATAGAGAGGTTCAAAAGAGCTTCCAGCAGTTGGTTGCACATGTTCCTTATGGCGCACTGCTACTTGTGGAAAATTTGTTTCCAATAACGAACCTTAAAATATGCTCCACTGGAAATAGCAGACGTTCACAGTATTATAACCAGGGCATTTCATAAAAAATCACCTTATCCCACGAGAGAAACTTATATATTAGCTTCTGTGTAGATTTATTTATTAGTTGTTTACTTTCACCTGGCAGGCAACAAAATCTGGAAAGGTACATATTTTATGTGAGGAACGAGAGGAAGCCGTTAATCGAAGAAAGGGATCGTAATTCAAAACTGTCAAGATAAAGTCTAGACAATAATCTACTCTCTTAATACTGGCTGCGCGCCTCTTTCTGAATGAACATGGCTTTCATCAATTGGCAAAAAATGATGCTCCAAGGCAAAGTTAAAAATATAAGTACATCCCCACAATCATTTAAATTATTTACCGATTGAAGATGTTTCGGCGTCATCTGAGAAAGCGGCATTTTGATAAAAAGAACTATTTCATCATTGTCAATATTCAATAATAGTGCAGAATGATAGGAAAACTAATAAAAGCGGATGTGGCTACTCACAGCTGCGTTTCCCCTTGGGCTTTCACAGACGCAAAGTAATCCTGGTTAACTTGACAACCTCGTATTCCTTCTGCAACAGTATTCACAGCCTATAATTAGAAATTTGTCGGCTGCTTAAATAATGGAAAACATTTCAGGGTTATCGGTGTTAACATTCACAACTTGTCTTGATCAAAATACTTAATGTAATCCAACTTTCACTACTGTGAAGTACAATAGAAGGAAGGTAGAGGAAGAGGTGGAGGAGGTGGAGGTGGTGGAGGAGGTGGAGGTGGTGGAGGAGGTGGAGGTGGTGGAGGAGGT
>JAAAKL020005037.1:0-19957 GCA_010016065.2 Carybdea cf. marsupialis auct. non (Linnaeus, 1758)
TGGATACAGTTTCGAGTTTTCACTTACTTCCATGATATTGATATGGGCAGTCAGACACATTCTTTTTTCTTAGCATTAAAGGGTGGGGCCCCCTACAGGCGCGGGGCCTCGGGACACGGCCCCGTTGGCCTCCCCCTAAAATCGCCACTGCGGTAAATAGATAGGGTGGACACCTTCAGTGCAAAGGAGAGGACACTGAAGAAACCGCAACAATCGTTGGAGAAATTACACTTTTATCTGGAAGCCAGAACAACATGAATCTTAGTAGATATGTAGTGTAGCTAAGTCAGCCTAGAAGCTCAGCAGGGTACCAGTTCACAGATCCTGATCTTTTGTTCAATCTATATTTGTCCCTGTTGTTGTTTGTCAAAACCTTAAGTAATCACCATCCATCCCAAGCAAAGCTGGATATTGATCATGAACGTGGCTTAGGCAGCTTTTGCAGACAAAAACCTAGGAGGTTCGGTCTATCAGCATAAAAAGAGTAAAACCAACAACCATTGTTGTGAATTCATTTCAGAAACTATCTCAAGGGAAGCTTAACGGGTTCTCGTTTCTCCATAAGTTTGCCAGAACATTTCTTTTCAGGTCAGTTTTGCAATTGATGGCAAGTATTTTGTTGCTCTATTCAAACAAAATATTTTGAAAAATCGTCAAGTAAAGGAAGATGTCACAACCGGGATGCCAGTACCGTAGGTAAGGGAACTAGGAAGATTTTAGCCCCCCTCAACGCTTTGACATTTAGAATGAGCCCCTCGGTTCAAACCAATAGGATAAATAGCATGTTAATTACCGTAATATCCTTGGCACACGGATTTGCTACGGAACAGTGGGACAACTCAGATTCACGGCATCATGAAGATGTTAGATTGCCTGGTTTTGAAAACAAGTACAACTGTTTGATAGCAAGATTTTATGTGTATCAGAGGCAGCTCAAACAGACTCTTAACAGTGGCGGTTTTAGGGGGAGGCCGACAGGATCTTGACCGAGGCCCCGCACCTTTAGGGGGCTCCGTGCCTCAATGCTAAGAAAATAGGATGTGTCTGACTGCCATGTTAATCTCGTGGAAGTAAGTGAAAACTCGAAACACTTGAAGGAATAAAATGTCTCAGAAATTTCCGCAGTTTGATCATGTGTGAACTTCCTTGCAATGCATTACGTCACAGGGCACCGCAAACTTTTTCAATCCAGGGCCTATTTTTAGGCTGAACAAATGTTCAACAAAACCATATACTCATTTATATAATGATCCATTTACTGAATTTTAACATTTATTTTTTAAAACATGCATCTTTGTAACACGTTTCATTGCTTTTAGAAATCATTTCAATAGAAACTTAACTTTTATCTGATAATCCTGCCATTCTGTCTTACCCGCCGCCATTATTTTAAAATGTAGCCCTTTAATTTAAATACCAATTCACGTAAATATTTAGTCTATTGTTTAACATTTGCATGAATATTGATTCCTTCGTGAATTTCTACAATCTTAGATTCTTTTTTTAGAACTGATCTGTACGCTAAATTTCTTCACTTGAGAATTGCAACAGAGTGTGCCGAAACGTTGTGCGAGAATATAGTACATCATATAACAAAATGGTATTCATCTGTTGTACTTCGCCGTTTGCGCAATGGAAAACGTACATTCAGAACTTTGGAGAGAGTCTCGATCCTATTATTGAAGGCAAAACTTGACAAAACTTCCCAATTACACACGATTAAGCCAATTTCGATAATAAATATTCTGGTAAACAGAGTCCCCCTGGGGGGGGGGGGGGGGGAGGAGGCGAAGAAGAAAAAGACTTTTCAAAAACAGCGAAGAAATAAGCTTTCAAATGAAAAAAAGTAATAGCTCTTCTTTTACAGCCTCGTATTTCTTCCCTGATCTTGCCGTATTAATTCCCCCTTCTTACATTACAAAACGGTTATTTCAGTGCCCTAAACTAAACTTTTCTGGTACTTCGCGCCAACTAGGGTCTTCCAGTACCCTAGTCTGACCCTCTAGCCTTCTGTTGCAAATCAGCTTCAAACTTTTCCCTATCTATCGCTTTACATCTGTAGTAGAGAAAGCAATGTGCAGTGTTTGCCACTACAGGAAATACAAATCATCATGGCAAGTGTGTGACAAGAAAGTAGTACTTGCTGCTCTGGAAGGATGTTAAGACAAATAGGGTAGTGTTATAGCATATGTAATACATGTGGGGGTTTTCTTAGAAAAGGAGTTTCTTTTTTGACGAAGTCTCCTTTTCAAGAATGTCTGAAAGTTTCGGGACAACGGATGAAAATGGGAAAGGTGTACATGGAGAGACGGTTGTCATTTAATGGAAGGAATATGTCTGATTTTCTAAGCACGACACACAAAATTTAAGGAGCTGGGAAGTGGAAATGTAGAAAGAAGGTTAATGAAGAAAATAAATGTCGGTTATCTCAGTCAACTTGGAATTTATTGAATTATTTACGCAACAAAAATGTAGCACAACTTAGGAGAAATGACAGATGGAAGATTATACAACATAAACTGAAGAAAATGAATGAAGGGAATGAAAATAGATACAAAAAGTCATCGATAAACATTCCATACATGATACTAATGCGTGGCCTCAAGGCGCCAAAAGTTCCACTTCGTACCAAAACAGTAGTAATTTTAGCTACGGGGCTTATGCCATGATTACCTCGCGGTAACTGCTCAATCCACTCCCTCATATTAACATCCCGGCAAGCCAAAACAGGGAAGAAATAACAGTTGCCTGGGAAGGGGGAGGGGGGATAAGACTTTTAAGCCAGAATATTCACCATTGACCATCAGTGGCGGTTTTGAAGGATGCAGGGCCCTATGACGTCATGCATTGACAGGAAGCTCAGACATGATCGTACTGCGGAAGTTCCTGAGACATTTTATTCCTTCCAGTGGATACAGTTTCGAGTTTTCACTTACTTCCATCAACTTAATATGGGCAGTCAGACACATCCCTTTTTCTTAGCATTGAGGGGCGGGGCCCCTTACAGGTGCGGAGCCTCGGGCCATGGCCCTGTCGGCCTCCCCCTAAAACCACCACTGTTGGCCATCTGTCAAGGGATCATTGACAGCAACAATACATACCGTGTTTTCATATATCGTCTCTACAATAAAAATTTGAAGAGAGCCAAACACGACGCGTGTCAAAGGCTGTTTCATGAGTTTTTCCTTAGTCGAGTCTTCAATCCCCTTTCAGATTTTGTTCAGAGCATTGTGCATTAGAAACGTCCAGCACTTTGAGTCCATTCCAGGTCACTTCAGGATCAACTTTTCCAAACGTTCGGCCTCGTTGTGAAAAAGAGGAAGAATTAAAGAAAACAAAGTTTTGTAATTTATTTTTGTTCACCTTCACGCCTGCTTCCACGCGATCGCTGATCATCCGGATCAAATCAAAAGTTTTGCAAAGCATAACAAAGACAGTGTTAGGTTACATAGCCTCAAGTCAGAAAAAGAGTTTCACGTGTCTCAGCCCTAACCAGTTGGTTTATTTACACGACGGATATTGCTGCGATTAAATGCACTCGTGACGACGGAATAACTACTCACTTTCTGCAATGGAAAATCATGTCGAGTCTGCTACGTCAAGGGGAAGAAAAAGGCAGATGAGTTGTACTGCGAAAGTTATCACTGGCTTGTTCTTTTTTAGTACTGTAGCATCTTTAGCAGCAGTTGGCACAGTCGTGGCTACACGAGATGTAACTGTTGAACGTGTACCTTTAAACGATTGGGAAAGAATCAGGAAGTCGTTTACGAGGGTATTCGGCGACGATGGGGTCGTTGTAAATGATAATTACGTCGAGTACAAATCAGGAACGTACACCCATCTGCATATCAGTAAGGACGGGAAAATATCTTCTCATATGCCGTTACACTCCTTTGCATTACATCGAAAGGATGTAGAAATAAAATTTAACGGTCGTGACAGGTCGGTCACAGTGATTGGGAAAGATGTGAACTATGTCTACCGAAAGCCTTAATAAAAAGAACAGACGAGTTTTCATTCGTCGAACTTTTAGCATACCTTGTGCTCAATGAAGCGGTGCTGAGTTACAGACTTGCTATATTATGGCGTTATGGTGTATTTTTATGTCAGTTACTTTAATCGATGGTTATCCCATGGGCTTTTTCAGTGTTGTGGCTACTGTCATATAACAAATTGGTGTCAAGACGCGATTGGTTGTTCGTATTTAATTTGATTAAACAAATATTTAAGCAAGAAATACCCAAATGCTTTTTAAAGCCTGTTCAGGATAAGGTAAATGGTAAATAGGTGGAAGTACTAGGAGAATGAAACGGAAGGTCCATTGAAATACTGCATGCATGGTTTGGGCGATATTGAGGTTCTTGTGTCTCAAGGATAGTCAGATAGTTGCAGTTTGTAAATACTTTGTTTAATCGTCAATCACAATTTTAAAGGCTGGGAAAAGGGGGTTACACATTGGATATTCCTACCCCAGAGCACATGGTTATATGGTGCATAGAGATTCTTTTGAAATCCACTAACTTCGATTCAAACCCAACATTGACAAGCTTTTCTAAGTTCTCTTCATCACAGTCATAGGACACAGCCACGGGGATACACAAGACCAGTTGTAACACTAGAGGTGTTTTTCTTCTGATGGACTATACATATGATTAGCTGACCCAACCTTGTTGCACTTGTGTCACATGTAAGTGATAATTGTAGTCTACTTAGCCACTTTCACCACAATTTACTCGGTCATTCGGCTAAATCGAATCACCAGCTCTCACAAGCTCCATACCTTCATATTTGTGAGAGAATACATCATTGCCTCCCTGAGAGCAGGGTAATGCTTTGAATACTTGTAGTATGTAGTTTTGTTTATCAAATTTGTCTGTAAATACAGTGCATATTTTGATGCAATTTGGCATTTTGAAAGATAATATAGCGCTTTTAGTTATCAAATGACATTGTTAGCTGACATTCTCTTGGATTTGGTTGTTGGGAATTTTTCTGTTGTGTAAACACCAAATAATGTTCAAGTTTGAGATAACAAAACAGTAGCCACTGCTATAGCTACTTTGGTTTTTACTCAGTCTTTTGGGATTTATCAAAACAGCAATGGCCTCATCCAGAATTTTATCTGGTTCATTTTGATTTGAAAAAGTACCAAAATTTTTAGAATTTTCAAGATAAGCCATGAGTTTTGTTTTGCAATTGATTGAAGTAATTTCTTGAGTAAGTGACACAAAATGTGTCTGCAATTAGGTAGGAATGATCATTCAATTTTTTCCTTTTTTGACATTTGAGCTTCAAATTGTTCATGTAAACCAAAAGTGAGTAAGGGGCATTGGAAGTTTGAACTATGCACTTTATGGGACAAACTTGTAACCCTAAATCTACTTGAAGAAGTGTCTTGACCCTGTAGCCACTGGTTGGCAGTATGGTTTCTAAGAGAGTAGATCTCAGATTTTCTCTGTTGGGTTATTTCTCTTAGGCACTAAAGAATCCATAAACACTTTTTAACAAACTTATAAGTGCACGTTAATAGGCAGTGCCTTCACTACTGGCTATTTTATTCGGGGAACAGGATGCTTTGTGTGGTGATTATGATTATGATAGTGATGATGACAACTTGTAGGCTAATACGTTTCATTGTATCTGACAGGGAGAACTATTCTTTCCTTCTCCATATAATTTTTGTTGGAGTGTAGAACACTGCTGGACCAAGTGAATTTGCTAGTGTCACTGGTTGGTGCTAGGGTTGTTAAAGATTTACTTTCTTGCATATGTTGCAAGTGAAGTATCCACTGAGCACTCGCCACAAGTCTCACATAGATACCCCATTCCAAATTGGCTTATGTTTTCTCCAAAAATTTCACATAGAACATTCCTGCCTCCCCCATCCCTACTTTTGAGAGATCTCAAGCTGTTTTATCATAGAGGAGGAAATTCCTTTTTTTAATACTTGAAAAGTCAGAATCTTTTTAAAGCCACCTTTACTACCTGTTCAAGTGTACCTCGAGTGTTTAGAAATTTTTTTGATACTTTGTTCATTTTGTTTCATAAAATCGAACTACAATGTTACTTCTGGTCTGACATACAGTTTTCCATAGTTATACTTGATTTCATAATTAACGTTTTCCAAAACAAGGCAATTTTTGATGTCATGAGGTAGAAATCTGATATCATAAGGGTCAAAGAAGATCAGATGTTGATGCTGAGATATTCAATACAAGGTAAACATGTCAGCGACCCACAGTGCAGTTTTGAGCTCTTTTACACAGTTTAGTGTGAAGTGAACTCAAAGTACAGCAAAAAGAATAGACAGAGGCTTTTCAGGTCAGTACAATAAACAAAGTGCCAAGACCACTGGAAGTACACTTTAATATTTCACTACAGCTCTTAATAACCTCCCATTAAATAGTTTTTTGACATATTTTTGGAACTATCCAGTCCTTGTATTTAGGACTTATGATTAGTGGTATTGAATGATATATATTTTGTATTATATTGGTTCATTTTTGACTTATTGATTGTGTATATACACATGTATTTTATTCTGACACAAGGTAATAATCATTTTTTGCCTTACTCAAGGTTGATTGTCTTTTAGTGTGGTTCTTGCCTTTGAACAGCCGTAAGTTTTCCATTAGTTGCAGAGAAACCTATTGTTCATTAGTGTTTGGCATGAAATGTTTTCCGTTTCTCGAGGAACCATTTAAGTCAGCCAATCATTGATTTGTAATCTTTTATTAACTGCTGAGGTGTGGCAAAACCTTCTTGTAGCTCCATAACGTGACCTTAACAACATCTCTTTCTTTACTTTTTGTTGTTGTGAAGAGTTGTCAGTAGAAGCTTCTTTAGTTCACTTTGAACCATTGCACCATAGCTTGTTGTGGAAAGGCAGGTCGGTTTTTTATTTGTACGTTGTCCCATCTTAAAGATGGTACTATACAAAAGCCTCAGTAATGGGTGGACCAGGGGGGCATGCGAATCACATGACTTCTCACCAAAAGACAGGTATATTCTAAGTATTTTTGCCCACAGAAATTTTTTATTTGTTGTTAACGATTCGTAGGGGGTGGGGGGATGGGGGCGTTTATTGTATCAAAGGCAGCAGATTTTGAAAAGCTAGGAAATTTTCAAAATGTTGGCAACAACATTCATAAGGTACCGTGAAAGATTTAAAGCTGTAAGCTCCAAGTTTCCGTCACTAATCCGGCTAGGGTTAATGAATGAGTGTGTCACTTTTTTTACTAAACTTCTGCCCCAGTCACCAATTCTTTAAACTATCCTCGAAATCTGAAAATTTACCAGGCAATTTTACAACTTTCATTTGGAAAGCAAATACCTAATAACGTGATATCGCTTATAAGTGAATGCGTCAAAGAAATATCCCCTTCGTTTTAATACCCAACTGCAAAAGGCAGAACATTCCAACTAAGGAATGATACGCAGAATGATGGTGCATGGGACCCTTCCGCTGATAAGTAGTTAATATTTTCAAAATTGAAGTACTTCTCGTTTCAGTTTGCGAAGACTGGGCAGAAAAATAGAAGAAATTGGTGATGCCCTCCGGCGCCACCCACTGTGGGCAGAACCCTGTATGATGTAAGGTTGAAAACATTTATGAAATCAGACTTAATTAGTTTAAAAAGCGTAGCTCAACATGTGATATCGATCAAAGCATGCAAAGACCCAAGGTGCATGAAATGCAAGGTCTGTGGTTGCTGATGTTCTGGTGCGGTTTGTACATAAACAAAGAAAATGTCGTAGTATCTTTCCCACTGGGAAACCAAACTTGATCCATTAGCAGCAGTTTTAAGTAGTCGGATGTCGGATCTTGTTTTTTTGTACGAAGAAGTGAAGCTATAATTCATATGATTTCAGTAAGTGCGCATCCTCGATCTGAAAAGGGATTGGAAGGAGCAACCAATAAAATTAAGAATAACTGGAATAGTTACCTACCCTCACGCTACGTCTTAAGGACATCAAGATAAGAAAATTCCCTACACGCATTAAACGTTTGTATGTGATAGCGTTATTCACACATTCTTCTTCCGTTTGTGATACATGTGATGGCTTGAGAGTTGTACATATGAAATATTTCAGGCGGTAAATAAATGTATGATATACCCTTTCCCATTTCTCTCTATTTTATTTTATAGTGTCTGCCTAAATGGGTCTATGTCAAAACAAAGGAAGAACATTTCATCCTAAAATCGTGCAAATTCTGAGGATAGCCAACCTCACACTAGATTTGCTGGTTCTTAGAAAGAGTGTTTTACTTTAGCATACGCTCTTAAAAAGAGACAGTTAATCAGCAAGCGAGAGTGAAATGTATGATATTCACCGAGACCGAAGATTTCATAATCTCTGCTGAGACCGTATTTGCTGCAGTGGCGTATCCACTATGCGAAGGGAAAGTGTGACGTCACGATTTTGAACATGTTTGAATTATGGAGAAAATAAGAACGTCAATGGCAAAAATTGAGGGTATTGCCTTTTTCCAACACCGAGATGTCAGCTTTCAAACTTTTAAATCTCTCTAACAATACCTTGTTATTTCATGCTGGTTCCTAACCAGGGAAGATTAACAGAGCTTTGACTAGAGATTTTTAAAATTCAGACGCCTCTAGTTTAACACTATATACACTACAGATCCGGTAGTTTCGGAAGCAGCCTATTCCAGGGTTGCCTTTAGATATGTGGGGTCAAATCGTACTATTTCCAAAACTTTTAATTTGTGACGTCATCACTTTCCCAATGCCATCCTATCGTAGGTGAGGATGTACACCAGTTTTCCAGTGGAGTTGTGGAACTCCGAGGAAGACGGAACTTTGTCAGTAGTTCATTGCCTACGAGGTTTCTTTTTAGGGATGCATTAAATAGGTTATCCTGTTTGCACCAGTTGAGATGATCCTGGGGTCAATCAACTCTAAAAGTACTCTTAAACATACTGACACTTTTAGACTCAGTTGATGCCATAGATGGTAGATATTAGTTGATATGGATGTCGTGAGTCAGTCTTTTTCTGAGCTGCGTTTCGAGAGATACTTCTCCCATCTCTTGCCAGTGTACCACTCAAGGTTTTAATAGTTAAAATTGGGACCTAGAATGCTTTATTCTTTTCAAAGGAATTAGTTGAACTTGTTAAATTTAGTTCATTTGTTGGTGGGGATGAAATTCAAAGCTAAAAGATTGACATATTTCTACCTGTGCGGGGATAATAGGAGGGAGGAAGGTGTCGGATGTGGGGGGATATCTACCAACAGTTAAAGAACAGCAACCCAAAATCTAAGACAAAAATAGAGAGCTGAGACATAGGCACCAAAAGTAGCGATACAAAAACAGGTTTACAGACGGTTGAAAGTAATTGATAAATCTGAGCTACCTAACGAATGCAAATGCTGATGTTGCCGATATTGTCTCTTACATAGGTTAATGTTGCTTATATTGTCTCTTACATAGGTTAATGTTGCCTATATTGTCTCTTACATAGGTTAATGTTGCCTGTGCAGATGTATAAGATACCATTAGACCAAGGGACGAGAGAGTACTGAACAGAGGTGCAGTATGTACAGGAATTGGCCGAGGTTACCGAAACTGCTACAAAGCCAGAGTAGAACGAAAGTTGCTTTCCCTTTGCTCCTCCAACGATCCAGTGATCAGAGACGATATCCGGAGGTTCATACAAGATGGGAGTGGAAAGAAGACATGGCAGAAAGCCACGAGTAGGCAGACATCTTTGGAGCAGTTTAGATAACGCTTCTGCATGAATAGGAAAGGGATGCAGCGGTCGCACAGATCAGAAGGCTGGCCTGAGAGTAACGCTATCTGCATGTCATGCAATAATGATATGAGAGGCCGCTGCTTAGCCGGGAGGAGCATAGCTAGAAGGAATGTTGGTGTTGGGAAACTGCCAAAGTAGCATTTCTTATACTTGACTATCCATGCCAACTCCCTCTAATCCCGGCCATACAACGAAAGTTGATTGATAACAATAAATGTAGGCATAGCTTAAACTTCTGAAGCCTTGTGACATAAGGCGGCAAATGGTAGGATAACCAGGTGCTTTCTACTTTGAAGAAGTCCTCGTTGTATAACATCAACTAATTTAATAGCGGAAACCTACCTAAACTCAAGAAAATAATAAAAATGGTAACTCTTTCAAAGGACTGTTGCAAGTGCCTGCCGATATCGGAGAGAAATTAGTTTTCACTTTAATTATAGTAGCCAATGAGGCCAGATGCTATGATTTGCAGTTAAGGAGGATACGAAACGATCCTAGCAAAACTTGCTATTTCGTTTGGAAGAGAACCTTCCCAATGCGGAGAGATGAAAGGGATTGCGGTACAGAGAGTTGCTTGAGGAATACAAGGTTGTAAGTTTCAGCACTTTGATCTACAAGATGGGAATGGAAGGGATTTTTGAAAGGAGGCTCTTAAAATGTGCCGCCATCGGTTTTGCTTCACAACTAGAGAGCACAGTAAACTAACAAATAAGCTGCAAGAAGGAGCTAGAAAGGCATTATTTTGGGTATAGTTTGGGAGAGAAAAACCATGCAAGAAAAAAGAACTTGAAAAGGTAGACCTACCAAATGCCATGAAATATTTCAAATGGTCTCTGATGGCAGCGGTGACATACAAATGAGCCATAATGCGAAAGGATTCCATTTCCAGAACGAGAGCCGCAGGAAGTAAGGGCAACGAAGGGAATAGTCCTAGTAACATTTTTAATGCTATGGCTTTTATCTTCCTATGTTCTCAAGTGTTCCCCGAATCAATTGCAAAGGAGGTTAGTTTCAATAATAAGACAGACTGAAGATTTTTTAAGTGGTGTAGAACTTGAAAATCGCACTAAGTGATGAATTCGTCTTGTTAAGCTTTTCGCCAGACGCATGTCACAAAAGTCGCCTGAAGTGAAGGTAGAGCAATTTTCCGTATAGGAAACGACATAACACGTTGTTGCAAACAGCACCTGTATGTGTGACATGTGTTTCTGGTCACCCCTGTTATTTAAGAACGTGTATTTCACGCATTTCCTGCAAACTTTACGCGAGATTGTTCTACTTTCACTCAATGCAACTGCTAAGACCAGTGTCGGGCGAAAGCTTTTCGCAAGATAGATCCGTTATTCAACGCAATCTTCAAAAACAAAATGCGATTCTTTTAATCCGCAGCAATGAGTCACGATAGTTATTGGTACAATAAAGGTTTTAAAAAGGGGCGGACCAACTTTCTCTTTCGCGGACCATTTCAAAGTTCAAACTAATGTCGACGGCAGATGGGTGACGTTATTCGTTTTCTCCTCTTCTTGTGGTATTAAATAGATCTAAACTCAAAGCCATAGAATAATGCTAAGTCGTTAACCAAATCTATCGAGTTTACTTATTAAGGTCACTGATCAGCTTTTGACCTTAGATTGTCATGGCTATAACCATAACATAACATGAGCCGAGATCAAATTCTTTTAACACACATGAAGGGCAGGGCCAAGTTATTCTGTGGGCCAGTAGTTGTTTTGCCTGCTTTAACGGAAATGCAGCTAAACTTTAGCAACTTCGTTCTCATTACGAGACAAAATTTGTACTTATCAATGTTACTACAAGCGCCTTTGCTTCTTCGTGGCCAGGTACTGTGTAGAAAGGTGCGATCTACGAAATATGTTGATACTTAAACTCAACTCGAAACTCTGATTCTTAATCCTTTATCTTCAACCTTCACAACAACAATCACAAGCACAGCCGCCAACTTCGGGGGACGACTCTTCTTCACGCGCTCATGCACAAATCAAACGTGATAAAGTAACTAATTTACATATCGCTGTCAACCAATAGGAATGTTCTGTAGTTGACATGCGTAGCAGTCAACAACGGTCCGCTATATTGATATTTATTTGATGCTATATTTGAATTAAAATTAAGATTATAATTATTTTCGGATTTTGTTCGAAGAGATAACATCGCAAGAACTAGGCCGTAACTGCAACAATGAGAATATGATACTTACCTTAGTCCAATAGCCAAGGTGTTCCGTTCATATCAATCCCATCAGTTATTAAGTCAATTCATACTAAATTAAGATGTTATACAGGTCGCATGGATATTACTCGAGTCTAGTCGCCATGATAAGTAGGTAGGAACCACGTTAAATTCGTGTAGCGTACATGAAGTATAGCCACCTCAAGATGATAGGAAGAAAAGACGAAGAAAAACGATGTCGAGTCAAAGAAATAGATAGTTGCAAAGAAATGAGTCCTAGAAAAGTAAATCTTGAGAGGTTTGATTGTGCTGAAAAGTCTTATCTTGGATACCTTAGATATCTTCCGACCAGGATAATTGTCTTTTTCGAACTCAATTTTTTGCGAATTTTTAGGATAATAGAATAATGATAAATCCCACTTCATTTTGAATCGAGGGCCAAAGTGACGATGTCATGAAATCTATTGTCGAGGAAAAAGTCACCATTCTAAATCGCATTGGTAGTCCAGTTTCCTTGAAGACTTCATTGCAGCTGCGAGTAAAGAACGTCTCAATCTGCATAAGGCCTTAAGAAAACATCGTTAAGATTGCTCAGTTCATAAGATAATCAACCGGGTTTAAATGATATGATTGCAATAGGAATCTTTCTAACTTTACAAGGGCGCACTACACATCTGTTCGACGTGACAGTCTTAATTACTTACTTATTCATCCCTTCGTCTGATCGACCGTAGGGGCACAATTGATGAATTGTTAACCACTTCTCTCCAATCAGCACGGTTTTCTGCTTTCCTCATTGCCTCAGGCGGGGTCAGGCCTGTCCACTCTGGGATGTTGTCCTCCCACCGCTTTCTCTGTCTGCCTGGGACTGTTCCTTGCAGGATTTGTTTTGCCAACCCTTCAGATCTTATCACATGTCCGTACCATCGGAGTTTCCTCTTTCGGACGGTGGTTAGGAGGTCTTCATAGGGCCCGTCTTTATTACCGACTGCCTTTTTCACCGTCAAGAAAAATGTAGGCACTGCAACAGTCATTACGTGGAACTCGTGATTTTCACAAATTTCGACGTCAAACGTGTCCTTGAGTCCCATTAGCGTCGTTTCAAGGACAACTATATTAGCGGAAAAGAAAAAGAGACCTCACGGCAAACTTAACTGTAGAGTGCCCCTGCTTTTTTTCAAATATTCTGTGCCAGACGTTCAACAGTTAAGAGCACCGAGGTATCTTGAAGCATCACTTTTTTGTCGACTCTTTGCATTCAAATGACGGAAATCAATGAAGATGAATATTTGTATAGTCTTGGTGTACCACTTTGTTCTTTTAATCATGATGTAGAATTTAGAGGCCTTTTTCTTAGCCAAAGGATAGTACGTGACAATCGAAGTCGTTCGTTTATTTTTGTTCGAACGTGACAAACACTGCCATATTAAGTAAGTTTGTTCTCACAGACACGAGGTCTGTCACTTATCGTAATACATCTATATATATACCCAGGAATAATATTAGTTAGTTGATAAGTGCTCAGTCACGACGCCAGACAGACTGCCTGAAACCAAGAGGTAGTGTTGAGACTTGCTATTTGTTATTGTGTATGTTAGATTTGTCGTAAACTTGACATTTTAAATACTAGGCATCGTATCGTAGTTCTACCTGTATCAGATTTTAATGTTAGTTATTTCTATTGCCTCCAGATTCAAATCGAGCGATATTATTCGGTGAAATCGATAGTCGACATCAGGTTGCAAATCATATTAGGGTTAGCTCGTATATGAACTAAGGTTAAAGTGGCAGTCAGAAAGTGAATTGTCGTAGTAATTGTTGTTGTTCTTGGAACGCCCCAATGTAAGAGTAAGTCTTACACATTATGTCTCAGCTATTTTAAAGTCACGCAAAATTTCTTTAAAAAAGTGTTACCTCAAAGTATTCCCTATTTACGCAGTGCGGCATCCCCCAGGATGTAGATTACGGGGGGTGCCACACCGACTTAAGTAAGGAAGATTATCATAGACAACAAATTACCTCCATCCCTAACCCTCTGTACCGGACTGTCCAAAGGCCACAATAGTTCATCTCAATTCATCATGTACTGTTCCCTTGGTCTTTCTATCCGCATGGCCTTACCCTATTCAGTACAAAACCGTACTTTACATTCAACTTCATTTCATAAAGTGCACCAGAGATCTTTGATGTTGTCCGGAGGCAGAAATCGCTTTTCTCAATTCATTCATATATTTCTATCGTTTCTTCAACACTAGCAGCTAGCCACAACAGTGTAAATTTGATTTAAGAATGTCTACAAGCATCTGTTTCTTCTCAAAGAAATCAGAATATACAACGAAGTAATCAAATAATTTGTGGTGCGCAAATGTATCTCAGGAAATTCTGACACTTCTTATCGATACAAGGAGACTGCAAGTCATCTCACACAAGATCAATCAACCAATAGCAGAGCTGGACTAGAGTATTTTCGCGCAAAATCTGCTTATCACCTTAACTACTGTCAAGCAAGGCCAAATTTGAGCAGATAACCGTCAGAGCATTGCAAGCAGTTTGTTTCCCCATACGAATGACTGTGATAGCCAAAACCACTATTATGCATTGCTACTCTGCCATGGGAAACCACTTACTAGACAACCCAGGCTGATCTAAATTGTAAGGAGACGGTCACTTACAACTGAATGTGCGGGGTAAGGATACACACGTATGTTTTCAGCTTCAAGGTTAAGAAAATAAATTTATGTATCTCCCCATATTAATCTCGTTGAGGTTAATACTTAATTAGAAATTACACCTACTGGAGGGACGACGTGCATCAAGGCACTCGTCAGCAAGTTCATTCCCAAACCTCCTTGCGATGCATGACGTCATGGAGCCTCCATTAACATCTTTCGGTCCCAGGCCACTGCAACCAAACTACCTGAAATAAGCATATCCTCAACGATTTCAAGCTGACCTGTGAACAATTCAACATTGTATACTAACATTGTTCATGGCAAAGAATCATAACAAATACACCCGACTGCATCTAGTTATCCCCTCCGACAAATTTTGGGCTCAAGTTCAAGTCTGATCTTCGAAAAAAGTTGTCAATGGGTTTTCATAACCAAATCATATATAATTCGAGTTAGAATAACAGAAAAGAACCCTTGTAGAGCGTTGCTTGTTAAATCAATTTATCGACTAACAGAAATAACAAAAAAGCTCATGAAGTCCAATCACTGCTCATTTAGAGTTTGAATCTCAATACGATAGGCATGGACACTTTCTAATCTTGCTATTTCCGAACAGTGGCTTGTTCGAAATTCATAACCGACGATGCTCATACCCAGTCCTACGTGGCCCTTAACAATGCGGATTATCGAAACAGGAAATAAAATGTCAAGAATTCTGATCTTGTGGCTGATTTGTTTAGTAAACAATAAACAGGAATTTCTGCTTGAGTAAATTTCATATCGGCAAGTGTCGGGTCAGAATCATAAGTGCTCATACAATTGCTACACTTGATATTTCTTGCATCTACTAGCACTACCCATTCCGTGAACCATAAACTGAGTAATCAAGGAGCGTATAAGGAAAAGCCTTAATATCTGCCACAGAAACAAGTAGCGAAAATAGCAACAGCAACATCTTCAATAACACCAAAATTACAACAACAGCAACATCATCAACAACAGCAACTTTAAATGATTATCCGGGCACTGGCGTTACTCTTGTTATTCCGCTACCACATGCAAAAATCGTGCGAGTTAACAAAAACTACACCTACAGAGAAAAAAAATACATGTTTTGTTTCTGGAGTCCAGCCAGCTCGTTTAGAATTCTCATTAGACATCAGATTTCACAAGTGCAAGGAGGAGCTTCTTGTAATCACCACTGCAGTCACCTTCAATCATTTTGTAGGCTGTCTTGTGATACTTCTGCAGAAACATCCTCTTAATTTCCACCAAGTCAACCTAAATAAAAGAAATGACGTGTAGCCACTGGTCTCTGAAAAACCTATAGATCGGGCATCTTCCGTTCAAAGCAGGGTCAGGTTTTTAAGCGCCATTTTAGTCCCCATCAATTTACTTCCAGCGCTATTTCAATTTGGGGGGGGGGGCTAGTATCTGTCATCACGCTTTTTCGCTGTAGGAAACAATAAGAAGTTCGATCCAGTCTTTGTAGAGATCAGTGTGTGTAGATCATCGGAGAAGACAAAGTACATCGCCCAACGACCGAGGAATCACAGCGAACTAGGTAAAATGACATTCCTTCGAAACAGTCTTCACAATCTGTTCATGCTTACTTTTTTATGCTTACTTTTCATGCTATTTTATGCTTGCTATTCTTGCTATTCATGCATGTAGTCCCCCCCTCTGTCCATCTCTCAAAACGTAGTTTCCCACTTCACGAGAGCAGATGACAGAGCACAGTACCTCCGAGATCGTGAGAGGCAAGCTCAGGGTCGATTCGAACTCACGACCCTCGGAGTGTGAGTCTGACACTCTACCACTCTGCCACTACTGTATAATTTTGAATAACAATTGAAATTCAGATTCCCTAATTGTCCTTTGACCAATATTTTTTGCACTCCTGTTCGGGTACAACAGAACGCATTCGACATTAAAGGCAACTTAGATTGTGATTGTGATATCGATCTGTTATTTTCACGGTGAAAAACATTCCTAAAATTGCTTTAATTGCTTGCCTATATTAGAAATTCGTTGGGTGGGAATAAGAAACAGTAAAGGAAACAAGGTAATGAAGAAGAGTGTTGTGGAGTTGTACTATTGTCATTACCGCTGGCACAAAGGTCTGCAACTAAGCTATAAATTGTCTGCTCACTACGTGTTAGGTATAATTAGAAGTAGATATGTTAGAGTGTGGGTCAGTATTCCCACTAAAGAATCGTAGTAATAGATTTGTTGAGACGATTTGAAGTTTCTTTTATTACTGATATACCCTATATATGACTATAAGAATGATATCCTTAAAATAAGGATAAGCACACATTAAGAGCGTTTGCCAGAATAGCTATATGAATGACATACAGCTGAAAAGCAATCTCGTTCGTGAAAAGGAATAGAAAGGCAAGTTATATTTACCCACCTGCCAATCACGACTTTGGGCTGCAATTTTCACTTTTACTTTCGCAATTATTTTGTTCATTGGGAGATTGTGTAAAGTCGGGGTTGAAGTCGAGTATCTTCAGCCCAAAGCACGCACTTTCGTTACAAAAATATAATATTAAGTGCACAATTGAAATTATCAAGTTGCTTACTGGACAAGACCTTAGTACAGCAATTGCTTAAATGTTCTGACAAATTTATGTTTAGTAGCTTACAGTCCCGCCGGAACCACTGCAACAGCGCCGGCTGGAGCCGCAGGACTTTTTCGCTGCCAAGATAAGAATTTTGAAATTTGTAAAAAAAGTACTTCGCATAAAACATTTTTTACTTATGAGATTGGATAAACGTGCACATCACTCCCATCAAATAATGGGCAACTTCAAACGCCTTCTTTCTCTATTTTCTATTCTTTTCATTTCGCAAAGAATGTTAGGGCGTGATTTTGCGGTTTTATGTGCTTGTGTGCGGTTTACATTTTTCACGGATTTCTTTTCGCGGGTTTATGAAAAAGCTGCGAATACTGCGAAATTTAATCCACGCGAAATTCTATCCACGTAAGGTAGCATCACGCCTCGTGTTTCCAGCTCGACGATATTTCGGCTGAAAATGGCCGCATCACTTGAAAATTGCTTCCATCGGACCTGATCTTATAAACAGTTGCTCAAAAAACTGTGCATATTTGATGTTGACAAGGTGGCACAGTTTTATGCGATCTCGGTGTATAAAAGGCGATTCAAGGTAACTTGATCATACGAACTGATACGGGTTTTACACAAGATTTGATACGAGACTCAACAAACAATGGTAAAATGCTTGTAATCAAAGAGTGAATTCGAATTCCGGAGAATCAGAAGGAAGAACAGGTTCTTCAGGGTAGGATCCAGCTTATCCTTAAATTTTAAAGCGCGTTAAAGAATGAAAGACCATACCTCACTTCGGGAAACGACCACACGGATCAAGGTGCTATCATCTGTACCTACGCCTTTCATCGAACGCCACAAACGATCAGCAAAGTAGTCGGCTGGGTTCCTGGCGCACTGAACTAAAACAAAATGGAAGAAAAAGCACTGATGACATAGTAGACTTGATATTACGAATAGAAAACTGGCTTAGTTTGCTAAGATATTTTAAAACTCTCTTTTAGTTCTAAATTCACTGGTTTGCTGCACTCTTTGTTTAATACGCTAGAAAAGAAAAGTTTCGGTTTTCTAAGGAAGAGCTCATGAGCCGGCCTGAATAAGTTCGCGGCCACATTGCTTGTTGACACCGATTGACTGCAACACAAGTTCACAGACAGAAAAAGGCCAGCATTAAATCGTTAGGAAAAATAAAAAAGTATAGTAAGCGTTTCTCCATTATAAGTTCTGCACCTGAGAGAAGGTACTCCCCTCGACAAGCAATGTAACCCAAACAAGTCATCTAGTGTAAACCGCTCCATGATTACGTTTTACATACAAGGAATGGTTGGCTGTGCTTAAAAGTTGCTACACATTGTAAAATATTGTTCCTCTTGATGCCCAGGTGCGGGAAGGAGAAAAACATAAATTTTGTTTCAGTCAGTTAAATTTGAACTTTGCAAAGTGCGAGAGAGAAAGAGAGAGTTTGAGACACGGGCGCTTAATAGAGGAGGGTATTTAATAGAGGACGGAGTTTAATAAACGGGGCTTATAATAGAGAGGGGATAATAAACGGGGCTTATAATAGAGAGGGGATAATAAACGGGGCTTATAATAGAGAGGGGATAATAAACGGGGCGTTTAATTGAGAGAGACAGTTAAACAAATAGGGCGTTTAACAGAGGAGATTAATAAAGGGGGCGTTTAATGGAGAGAGAACTTAATAAAGCGTCCCCTTCTTTGAGGAGTCAAAATATAGGCGTTCAATAAACTGGACGTTTGATAGACACTGAATTTATTAATCCGGGCTTTAATAGACAGGGGGTTTAATAAACATTGCGTCTGATTGAGGGAAGCATTTATAAAATCTTGAGACACGTGTCGCGATATCACTTTATATAACAAAGTTAAAAGTTCCATGTTGACAAACTATCAAAAACAAAGATTTTAGTTTCACAGAAGTCCTATAAATGCCCCGCTGTAGTCCAAGTGTCCGTTATAATAGAGAGAGCTTCTATTTACCCGCCGGCGTTTATTTTAGATAGTTCAAGGAAAGGCAGGGCAAGGATGCTGATTTTAGTGCCATGCCTCTCATAATACAAACTAATAAACAAAGAGCGATGATACACAAGACGTACCTATGCACTTGAATCCGTGCTTCAAGTCACCTGACATTTCTCTGTCAATGCTATTAATGATATCCCTCTGTGAAATCTTCACATATTCATCAAATGTGGCACGCAATTGCGGGAAACTTCGCGTGGCCAACACGACATTAAAACGAGACTCGTCAGCTCCCAACTTCTCCTCT
This sequence comes from Carybdea cf. marsupialis auct. non (Linnaeus, 1758), assembly GCA_010016065.2. NCBI lineage: Eukaryota > Metazoa > Cnidaria > Cubozoa > Carybdeida > Carybdeidae > Carybdea > Carybdea cf. marsupialis auct. non (Linnaeus, 1758). The sequence goes on from JAAAKL020005037.1 coordinate 19,501, forward strand.
CCAGCCTACACGAGCAGAGGATAAACATAAACATAAAGATATTGCAACCGAAAACAGTAAACCTCAGCGAAGAAGAACAAATGCATCAAGAAGGCCGGCTGTGACCAAAAACATAAAATGAAAGAAAAACAGTATTTCAGAAAGTATATCGACGGAAGGGTACATAAAATGTAACAAAGATAAGTATTAAAACAACGTATAAAGAAACATGGGAAGAGAAAAATTATGTTGCAGACAACAAAAAAGAGTGAAGGTAGGTTAGAAGTAAGTAAGAAGGCAGATAAGATGGCAAGTGCAAAGGTTGGTAAGAAGACAGGTACGAAGGTAGATACGAAGGCAGGCAAGAAGGCAGATAGGAAGGCAGGCATGAAGGCAGATAGGAAGGCAGGAAAGAAGGCAGGAAAGAAGGCAGGAAAGAAGGCAGGAAAGAAGGCAGGAAAGAAGGCAGGAAAGAAGG
>JAAAKL020005038.1:0-19955 GCA_010016065.2 Carybdea cf. marsupialis auct. non (Linnaeus, 1758)
AGGTATATCAAGTAAGGTATCCAAATAATAGCCACATTCAACTTCATTTTGATGCAATCTATTTAAAGATCTACGGACTTGCACTACAAAGTGAAGGAATGTTACTACAATTCTGAAATATCATGTACGAGTTTTCGATACTTCTAAACTAATTATTAATTTCAAAATGTTCGCTTGATGTCAGTTTGGCCAATTTTAAAGACATAATCCAAATAGGATATAATCTAACAGCAGAGATACGTATAATCTGGCTAATGCATAGATATGACCTAATTCCATAGATCGACCGACAAAATGTAATCTAGAAATCTTTTATAAAAAAAAGCAGCATTTTAATGTGGACCAATTCCTTTTGTGGCACAGAAAGAGCAAAGGGCCCAAAATACAGAAATTTCTCTTCAAATAGAGAGCGACACAAAGAGAGAGGGGGCCTTTCAGACAGGGTTTTTCAAGGCACTCAATTCACTAACATAACTAAGATGGACAATCGAGAAGTTGTTGATGTTTTTCATCTTTTTTTATTATTCAACTACCAAGGACATCAAAATGAAAACACTTGTGCAACCAGGGTTTATATTAGGTCTATTCGTGCCTGAAAACAAGGATTTTCTATGATTTTTCACTTGGTTGTTACATATTGTTCAACGTCGAAATTCAAGCACGAAGTTTCACCAGTGTTTCCAAGCCGAACGGCGAAAAAAAAAAAATGGAAAGTAATTCAGTAAATTCGATGCCCCTTTTTTTTCGTAAAAATTAAAAGATATTACAGAAACGTGCAAACAATCATTTAACGAAGCGTTAGTTTACCATTGAACAATATTTTTTACTCCTCTGAAGGAGGAAGACATCTTAAACTATCCTGATTCGCCTTCTTTATTAATCATGATCTTCACTCAATGTCAAAATTCTTGCAGGTACACATTAGGCATCATCAGTAACTTTAACATGTTTTGTTGGGTTTTGTCTACAAAAAGACAACAATGCCAAAACGGAAAAAGAAGATCTAAAGAGAGAATGCTTATGAGCTGTTGACCACCAACTTCTCAAAAATACAAAAACGATTCTCTGATGAATTACGGGGGCCTGTTGGAAATATTGGCTTATCCGCCGATCACAGCAACCTTCTCATAGGAACGAGACTAATCACACCTTTTCCGGTGAATTGTATGAATGTAGTTTGGCTATTGCCACGTTAGTTGTGTACTCGAAGCTGGTCGGTACAGTCGTTCTCTTATAATGTTATTAATCACTTAATAGATAGTTAACAGGAATATGGAGTATTTCACTGAGTATGGAATAACTTGAACAATGCGTGATACCTTCGTGGTATAAACTTTAATAGGGCCAGACAATGACATGGAACGGGAAGTGCCACGTGACGTTTCCTGACTGCCACAGCCAGTCAACGAAGACTAGGAAAATTATTGAGAGATATCTGGGCCGTAACAGCCGGAGACAAAGTGCACGAACCCCACTTTTACTCAGGATAATGTTACGTGAGAAGTCATTGCATAGAGTCGGTTCGTTTGGACAACGGCTTGCCCTTTTAGAATTGTTACTAAGGCCCTGAAAATGAAACTTTTGGCAGATTACACAGTGCCTGTTACATCACAGCGGACATGTATGATTCAGTGGGCATACATGATTACGGGCTAAGAGAAAATTCAATCGTGCTTTAATTCAACGCGGGGAAATGAACGCAATTTTCTGAGTATCAGCAATTAACAATCGATCTCTTTTTTGTTCACAGGAGATTTCAAAACCGTCTATTGATAAAAGCGGGAAAAGTCTTTCTATACTATCCAGTATCACGGTTTCCAATGTTTGGCTTTAAAATGGCAAAAGTACTTAACCCTTCTCAAATAAAAATTATGTTAATACTGGCATAGCATTTATTTTGCCTCAAAACGGATGATAAACTGCTAACATCGAAAACAAAGGGAGGATCAATACCCGCTGTACCTCCGTTGTCTCCCTCGTCTTCAAAAATACCAAATCTCAACAGTATCACTTACGGATGCATTGATTTTCTTGCTGATGACGTCGTTAACTCTTGCTTTCAGGTATCCTGAATTCTGTTTCGACAGGGTGCTAAATGTGCTGACCATACTACTAGAATCTGGAATAGGTGTATTCTTCAGCCATCCTCCGCATGAATAATGATAGAAATCCTTGCACGGATCTACTTTTAAGTCCATGGAACTTATTACTCCTGTCAAAATACAAAACAAAGTGGAGATGAGTAAAATGCGACGTATGACTTGTTCCTGCGTGGCATACGAATAGAGTTAATGTTTAATAAACGTACGCGGAATCAGGTTTTTTATCATGTGAAAGTATAGTACATAAAAGAGGGGGTATGGCTGGTTAACCTAGCGTGGCTGTATGATTATTGTTCTATCTGGTAGCGCTGCAGTTGGCGCACTTCTGATTGGAACGATATCGCGAAAAGACGCGATAGCATTTTTTTCTTAAGAGAAAAAATCTGAAATGTTTCCTGAAGAAAAGGAGAACTACAAAGCTAAGCCTTCGAGTTTTAGTTTTGATTTTTTGCTTGAGAAAAACCATTCAACGTAGATTTTATCTTTTATCAATAATGTAGAAAACCCATACGCATACGTTCTAGGAGGGATTCCCGATCATAATTAACAGAATGTAGCAGAATTATTTCCATGAATGGTGGCAACCGCCGGTCGTGGTTTGGCCACCCCTATTATTGACAGTTTGTACATTTTATCTCGACGTGAAGAAGAAAAAATACAAAAAGCAAGGTGCCTTGCACAAGACCTAGAATACTCAGAACAGGAACAAGGCATTCCTGCCTGATTTGGCGCTTTTGCGAGGACCACGGAGAAATGTCTCGTACATATGAAATTGAAAGACTATTTCACGCTCACGTGAATGAAAACATTGCGGTAATAACATGCATTGGCGGGATAGGTCATATTGCTGTCATCAGGTTTGTGGATTTAAAGGAAATTGCGGTCGAACAAAGATCAAATTAAAATAAGTTATACTAAGCTAGGGATTCCAGGATGACCTCTATACCACATGTAAATCAATATCACTGATGGATAATCTCTATAAACAGAAATCGAGCTAAATGGGCGGATCTTTAAATTCCTGAACAGCTGATTTCCAGATCATGTGGGGAGTAAGAAATACACTCGTAAGACCCTGTAGAGGTGCAAGCTGTCTCCTTTGATGGATATTTGTCCTCCCTGAACACTACGGTGTGATGAAGGAAGAACCAGAGAAATATGACATTCGCAGTCTTAATATTTACGTAACTGCGTCGCTAGTGTATTGCCAGAAACAATGGTATGCCCCCAAAGTCAAAAAAACTGATTTCAAACCCTGTCCAAATATTTTTATTGTATTATCATTGCGCTTCATAGTTATCCATAAAATTAAAAAGTGATATATGTTACGATTCCCATTTACTGTTTTATGCGCCAATCTTGTTAATATCCCTACGCCAGGAAGGCACTACCTTGTCAATGTTCTTGGGCTTTTTTACACCAGCCTAGACGACCTTATCACACTGTCAAACTCGACTTTCATTCTATTGTAGTTTAGTGGAAATTATGTTATCACCTGATAACTGAGTCGTCGAACCCACTGATCGGGATTTGTCATTTTTAATGCTCATTGATCGATTGAAGTCTGTTAAGACGGCTTTTCTTAATAACGGCTATGGCAGAAAGTGCTAATTCAAGGTGACTGTCAGGATAATATTTCGTTGTAGTATCCGTCGAAAAGATTAGTTTACAAGATGTCAACATTTTCCGTGCTGAAACTTATCAGACCATAGAGAAACAAGACTAGGCTTGAGCGCTGCCATCATCACATGCCCGAATGTGAAACGAATGTTACGAACGGCTACATCATTGTTGCAGGTTTTAGTTGATGTGGCGTAAAAATGCCAATTGCAAGACGCTGTATTCAAATTTGCTCACAAATATATCTCATGTGAACATTAAATACGTGATTTTTACATCAAGCCCGAAGTTCTTGTCATCATCAATAGTGACTAACGGACTACAAAATGACAGAAAATCACAGATTTCTGTTCAGTATGTTCCAAAATCTATTGATCAACCCAAGCGATAAACAAAAAGAAACAAGATTAAAAACCACCGTCAAATTATGCCACGCAGGGTGTGTTCAAATGTGTCAGAAGGCAATCAATCCATATTTGCGCGCGAGTGTTGTGATTCGTTTTGGTTCAGAATTCCGAGTCTCGAGTAAACCTGTAACTATATTTCTGGATGATTGTGGAAGTTGAATGTTCGCATTGTGTAGGTTGACGTCATTGTGTAGTAATGGTATCACGGAGTGCATTGGCTCATGCAAGTGGTACGCCTAAGGTAGTGCTCTCAGGAGAGCAGGCTTCGGTAGTGTAGTGGTTAGCAAGCTTGGACTGCAGTACGGAAGGCCGTGGATTGAAACCCGGCTCGGGCATCAGTTTTCAACAATGATAGGGGAGATCTACTCGCTTCTCTACAATTGCAGAAAGTCTAAGTTTGAAAAAACCCCAAGGGTTATTTAGTTCAGCAAATAAAGCATCACAATTACGTATTCAAGATGCAAATGTAGCAGAAAAAATCTTAGGAAACGGGGATCGCGTCGCTTCCCAATGATTTCCTTACGTAGAAAAACGTTTGTAATCCCCCCCAAAATATTAACTGATGTCCGTGAGAGTACTTAACTGCATATCTGACATTCTTAGCTATGCCACAATTCATCCTTAACTGTATAAACAGTGGCCACGCCCTTGTCGACAGGTAAAAATTTGCCTACGCACTCCCTATAACCCGACAAGTGTTCGGTGCTGTGGACTTGAGACTGGGCATATAGTCAAATGTTTACGATAATATGCGATACAGTAACTGATCTCTAAAAAATACTGGGTCGAACAATTCCATTGTTTACAACAGCGAAAAAGCGTTGTCACGGATACTAGTCCCAAGAAGTCTGATTAGCGCGGGTCCACCATGTTGCATAACATTGTTTACAAGCTTTGCCAGACGGGGACTGAAATGGAGCTCAACGACTGACCTCCCTTTGAGACGGAATGCTCGACCCTGTGTTTTTAGGAGGTCAGTGGATACAGGACATGAAGCGCACTTCGACGATAAGACATATTCGAAGTTAAAGAGAGAGAGAGAGAGTTCACTCAGGTAATGATGTCTGATCAACCCTATGCATGTCAACCCGAACACAGACATGGCCCGACAGGACAGTAATTTCACATTTTGGTATTATCAAAATTTATGCATCAGATGAGATGGAATATTTGAATAAAGAGATGAAACCATTGGTGTTACTTTGTAACTTTCAACTCTTTCTGTAAATATTATCAGAACACCATTTAGAAGCACGATATTACCAGTAAATTACCAGAATTAAAAGGGCAAATTGCAAAATACCGCATTATGTACCGGAAAGAAGTTATTGAAAATTTTCATTTGGGGTATTAATTTAAGAAACACAATGATTCAGTTTTCTAAATGACGTTTAAAACCGCAAGTATTAAGAATACACCTCAGTATCATGATGGTTAACGTTTAGATTATGGGAGGGTATATAAGATAACCGAAACAGAGGTGGGTTCCACTCCCACACAAATAAACACAACCAAACCACAAATTGAATGATCGATGATTGATCGAAGAAAAACTCGTCATGATATAAAAGAGGATACAGAGATATGATCCAGAGACGAAAGAGATAAAAAAGAGAGGATACAGAAAGATGATCTAGAGAAACACAGTCCTCTACTGCCCGCGAAGAGGCATCTCAAGAGGGAGAAATGTAGAACTCCGAATTCTCACAATCTTCGATTCAACGAGTTGCAGCCTGCGTCATGTCAAGTGAAACGCCAAAAGTATCATTAACTTTTAAATCATATCCCTTCAACAGCAAAGAAAATTTATGGTTTTTTATACAAGTTCAATTATTGCGGTTATTTATATCATGTTATTTTGCTCAAACAATGAGCATGACGGATTACATTATATTTTAAAATCTTGTTGATTCTCACAGGCCTCTTAGCGACGTCGTAACAGTATGGTGATGAGGTTTAGCACTAATCACGACAAGACTAGTAAAATTTAAGCAATCGAAATTTGGTGTTGCAGGTGAAGAATGAGTTTTATCAAGTGGCGACAACTTGTGACAAACGTGCCGAGAAACAGAACTGACATTGCTAAAGTTTAAAAAGAGGCAGCTGTCATAAGAAAAGAGGCAGGGTTCTGCACATGATGGGCGGGGCTGAGTGGCACCAAGCAATTCTTCAATCCTCCGCCTCGTATTTAAGAATAGGGTAAAAAATAGAGACAGGAAATGGAATTGTAAAACTTTTAAAAAATGTATCTGACAACGCATCCTGTCCAGCTAGTCTTATGTCGATATCAATGTGAGTGAGTCTGGGGACATTCCGCCTTTTGGTACAACTGGCTTAAAAGGACTCGTACCTGTAACTATTCATCACTTAATCCGTAGAGAGTGCATTCGTTTTTGGCAGATTTTATGTAATAAGACGATTCAGTTTGTTTGAAATGCTGGAGGCCCAATGCACCACCCGCTTAGTGTGAACCTTTATGGCAAGGTGTATTCGATGATTGACTAAGATTAATGGGCGGTAAAATACTTAAGAGCAGGAAGATGATCATAGGAAATAAAGCTAACAACGCCATGACAGAAAATAACCGAGCATACCACTTCCATAACGATTCCTCAACAAGGTAGAAAACTAGAAAAAGTAGAGAATAAAGAAGTAGACAGTGAAGGCGCAAAAGAATAACAAAGGCAGAAGAAACAAAGATGAGGAAAAGAGGAGAAAGTAAACAGACAAATAATAAAAAATTAGGAAAATGTCCAAGAAAATATATCTAGCGAGCTAATGTTACAATAGCTATGAATACAAAAGGACTGATCCGTGTCCTCTGCTAACTCAATGGGGTTAGTAGAAATTGCTCTAATTCGGTATTAAATTAAAGAAATCAATTGCCAATATCAATAATAAATATCAGAAAATTAGCAACAAAAGTTATATTAAAAGTATAGTAACCATTTATACTGAATTTAATTCCCGGTAAATAGTTGGTCCAGCATGTCCTTACTAAAGATTACCCAGCATTGTTTGCTAGCGTGCTTAAAATCCGAAATACTAAAGGCATTCAAAGGCCCACCATTTCGCCCCTTATTAGCCGTGTAAAATTTTCCGCTATCAGTTGTACGGCTTCTCAGTGTACTCAAGGGATTTAGTAAAAGTTTCCCGCTAAAGTGAAAGACGATTAACTTTGAATAAGCCTGGCTATAGCCTACAAAGAAATATCTCAGCTCTCCGGACGATCAGCTAGTTTAACTTCTTAAATCTAATCCTATTGCAGCGAGGAGCAATCTTCGGGATCATTTTACCTCCCGTTTTTTGAAAGTATTTAATCAATCAACAATGAATCTATTGAGATCAGTTAAGACAGCACAAAAAGGCTTCAGCACAAGAGATCGTTTAACATATCCTCTGAAATCAGTATATACCGTCCTATATACAGCACCTTACAAATAAATCTACTTGGTATCTCTTAGTCAAACAATACCACAGCGAGATGGCTATACTGTGAATCGACTTGAATAATAGGTCGTTGAAGCACTTTGAGCAACTTAAGAAACTATACTTAAAAAATCTAAAAGGCTATTCTTTTCCGCAGAACTCTCAGCTGATATTAAAAATTCCCGTTGAACCCATATATTCTCATTAAATGAATCCCGTGCCATTGATCCTATGACAAATTCGAACGGACCAACAATTGCTCAGTATGAAACATTCGCTCTAAATAACTGTCAAAAGAATTATGACAAAAAGTGAACAACATTGACTCCATCAATTGCGTTAGGCATGGCAAATGAAAACAAAACCTTTCCATATACTCGCTGATTTACATTCCCCATATCACGACTTCACCTTAACACTGCAAGATTCCACTTAATGAATGAGCAATCCGCTCTTAACTATACGATACAGATCTTATGGGTCAACAATTGCACAGTTGGGGAGATAAGAGCTAGAGTGTAATTAGCCAAATTAAAGGACAAAAAAACAGCGTGAGGAAGGACAAGGTGTATTTTCCTTGAAAATGTTCTGTTAAGATCTATATGGGGCGTTTGTCAAATGACCTTAAAATAAAACTAGTGCAAGTCGACAATGATTGCAAGCGCATAGAGCTTACCAGCACTGCGACGAATACATTTGAGTACAGACATCTTCCTTGCAGTAAGCTAACACGAGTAGAAGGTCCTGCATAAATAATATCTAGAACATCTCAGGACGGTATCTTATTAAGGATATCGTTACACCTAACATTTGTAGAGCTATACCGTGTCTCCTTGAAAGATAGCATCACTGGGTTGAGAAGCAAAATGGCCCAGTAAGAATAGCTTGAATCCACACTCGAGTGTCAACTTGTAGCCTCCTACTGTGAACCCAGCAGGAACCTTATGAGTCACAGGAATAAGCATGGATGGAACAAAATTGGCAAGGAAGGTAACTAGCCATCGTACATCGCCATGCCATGTCTCAAGAAATGTTATTCCAGACCACATCATATCGCCTAGGCTTTACAGCACGGCACTCGACAGCTTTTGCCTTTTACCAAGATGGTTAGTGCGTACAAGAAAAATACCCTTTCAGTGACCAGTTGATTGAATACTTTGACGTTGTTTAGAAATACTCACAGGACATCGGCACAAAACGATACTTAAGAAGAACTCATCAACAATTCAGCTACAGCATTGAATAAGCATTCGTGCCCCTTAGCACATTTTTTATGCAACATGCATGATGCAACATGCAGTTTTTGGTTTTTAGCATCTTTCTCGCCTGAACACATTTCATAAAATGTGTGCTTTCAGATACCTCGTTGCTCTCCCTTCACCCTACGAATTCTTTAAAGTTACAAAACTCCACAATCGATAGGTCCCCTTCCAATTAAATTTAGCGAACTCAACTCTAACGTATTACCTATGGTAAAGACAGCGTTCACTTCCTAGTGTACAAAGACATGATGTCACTGACGGGAAAATAATGAAACCTAAGAATCCAATTAAAGGTGCATTAAAACACTTTACGTTATTTCACGTTAAGTTATTTCACGCAAAGTCAAATTATTTCTTCTTCTTGACGCCAAACTTTTAATATAAGTTTGATTACTGAATTATTAAAGATTCATCTGGTAGACTAAAAACAACATCCCTCTATCATATAACCTTGTTTTCCGCATTAGCCTTGTAAATTGTTAATGAAAGATAATATCCTGGTTGACCATAGGCCCCTGACAGAAATTGGGAGAGCACAGTGCGTCCTGTTCCCTGTCCCTCCTACCCCAAACCTTATCATAGCAGCAGCTCAAATTAAACAAGAATATCTGTAGGAAGCGAACCAATGGCTTATAAAGCTCTTCTAATGGCTTCCTCTTTCACAAAGACCGGATAGTATCATTACAATTTATATTGTGATATATACGTGATATTTTGAGAATGATTTATTTACGCACTCATACATAATTTGTTTCGCTCATCGGGGAGGCTTAACAGGGTCTACCGCAGGCTTTTGTTTAGAAAATGTTTGTTTTGAGACTTTTCCACATCTTAACATCAAACTATTCAAGAAAATCATAATACTTAAACTTGTATAACCGAAAAACTAGACTCCTAAATAAAACAAATTAGATCAATAATACACAAAACATAACGATACTGTACAGAATGTAATTGTGCAAATTTCCCCACGACCTGCTGGAAAAGTTTGGCAATTAAGAAAACGACAGCACATACACTGATGGTGCGGTTTTAAGGCCGTGCGATCCCCTTTACTGGAGCTAGGGCGGTGCCCATGTACATGGGACCTTTTACTGGAGCATAAAGCACTTTAAAACCGGATGCCCTTTCTGACGTCAACAATAGCTCTTCGGGGATTCAAACCCAGACCCTCTTGAAATGAAAGCAAGGAACTTATCCAATAGACCAAGGCAGGTCAATACGTCAAAACCGATGTATGTCTAATGCATGTATCAATATCACCAACAGTAACAATCTTTAAAAACTGTCCTTAAGGTAAATGTTACTTTTATTAGCGCTATAGTAGTAGAAGGACTGTAGTATATGTAGTGTTATGTACTGACTTCACCCCTTGAACTATTTGACTTGTGTAAACTTTGATATTTTATGATATTGATTTATTCGATGCTATACGAGAACAAAGAAGCTATCAAAGTACTCGCAACTTCATCTCGCTTTGGTGAGTTCAGTCTTACTTACATCAATCGTATTATTAGTGACGTTCGACTAAATTGGTGACCCCGAAGTTCGACTAAATAAACTTAGCAGTTGCAAAGTACTGATATGTTTCCTAGTAGCCGGTATCAACCTGGCTTTGTTAATATATCTATCAACAAATACGAAATACGGTATCTATCAACAAATACGAAATACGGTATCTATCAACAAACAGGAAAAACGGTATCTATCAACAAACAGGAAAAACGGTATCTATCAACAAACAGAAAATACGGTATCTATCAACAAATAGGATATACGGTATCTATCAACAAATACGAAATACGGTATCTATCAACAAATAGGATATACGGTATCTATCAACAAATAGGATATACGGTATCTATCAACAAATGGTTGATTTGTGTAAGAAACTACGCACGTACAGTAGCTTAGTATTCTTAAACGGGTGTTCAATGATTCTTTGTCGGATAATTGTTGTTCTCTGCACATTGCTTGCAATGATCACAATCAATCCCTTGTAAATATTTCTGTCTGGTCTACTCTAGCTGATTAGACGAATTTTTACTCGGAATACTCTCCCGCAAACATTGCTAGTGTGGGAAAGTATTAGTATCCCTGCAGCTGCTCTTTGTTTATCAACGTGCCTTTCATTATCAGCAACATGTTTACGTTTGTTTTCTGCATTCATGGCTCCTTGGTGGCTAGACGTTCCTTAGGACTGCCTGTCTGGGTAAGATTTCTCATACGAAGCTGTGTTGATGTTGAATGACTTAAGGAGGAAACGGTCATGTTAAGAGAAACACATTCCTACAGGTAACGTCCCAAAATGTCCCTGAGGATCATCTGCATACGGAGAAGGCTTACGCAATCCTCAGTAGTTTTAATGTTTATTTAGTTCTTTAGAGAACATCCCTTGGCGACCTTCACAGAAAACGAGGAGCCCACCCTCACCTCTACGATTGTCAACAATTGAAGGTTATCTAGATGATCATTGGACATTACACCACAGTAAAGACCATCAATATGATAATAGTAATATTTTTTAAACTTCAATGTCACATATTCTTTTCATTCCCTTGTTAAAATTCTCACTTTTGTTGCCTGGCAAGTTCATTGGGGGCAACGAGATTTTTAAGTGGACTTACAAAGAAAGACAACAACAACAACAACAACAGAAAAAATAATGATAAAAGGGGGGAGTGTCTGTGGCGCCTAGAAACTTGTTTTGAACTGTCATATTGCAATTGCCGGTTAAACATCTAAACCGAAATTAGTACGTGTACAATGATGCTTGTAAAGGGTCAACAAATATAGGGGGCCTTTCTGTAGGCTACAAAAATGCAACAACGCAAAAAAATTAACAAAACATACAAATTAGCAGCAGCGTCCTTAAAATCATTATTATCATCATTATCCTCATCGTCACAATTATCATCATCATCATCATCACCACCATCATCACCACCATTACTTTCCCCATCAACTGCTTCGCAAGGTTTGGTAGATAGGCTAAAATCAAATCAAGGTGTGAAGGTCACCAAAATTCTCGCGTTAACAACCCCACGTCCTTGCCCTACAAGTTAACAAGATATCTTTAAAGTTCAACGGTTAAATCAATGTTTTTACACATTTGGAAGGCTGATTACTTCTCGAGGCCAAAAAGGTCTCATGGGTGACACGTGGCATTAGTAACCTTTCTTATACTGTAGCATCCATAATAGTGTTTAGAATAAGTGAAGTCTTCCTACGTTCACGGTTAAAGGGTTAAAACTTTGGAAAACGATCATTTATCTAAGAATCGCCAGTAGTTGAGCAATGGCGCTATGGAAAAGTCTGGGATGATACGTCTAACAGTACTATACTCCCTATGGTATTGTACAGGGGTATCGTAAATTGTCATGTGAATAATAAAAACAAAAAACAAAAACTAACTGCAATCCATCGTGGCCAACTTCTCTTCATTTTTGTAGTCCCATGCTCTACTCAGGTGGTAGAGAATCGCATGTCCTGAGCCACGGCATGGTGAGGTAGTGTTGCCAGTTCCTTTCCTCGCCGCCTTATCTTTCCCCAGTTAATGCCACGTACTCGTTTCACTGCTGGGTTCGCAGCAGGAGTTTTCAGATTAATGGCCGAGAGAGGACTCGAACTATCAACCCTCTGCTTGTTAGACCGGCTCTCTACCATCTGTGCTAACTAGCCTCTATGATCAACTTTAGAGCAGTATGGACTGTGCAGCACAGATGGAGATGCAAAAGTACCTTCAAAGCCCAAACAGCGCTCCAAACTTAATAATGGTCGGCGCCAATTTCTCCAGCATACACGTTTAAAATATACTTGTTTCGGGTTTGTTGCACACGTATTTTGCCGGCGATTGTCCACTTATAACAACAGTAACAAACCTTGTCCTAGACTCAAAAACTGTTGTTATCAAAATGTTATAAGAAATTACAAGACTTTTTGATACACGTAATCGTGGTTTGTCGATTTGGCAAGAAAATTCTCACAATTACCCTACTTGTTAATGATCTTGAGGCACCCACTGGAATAGAAGCGTCACTGCCATCGTTGGCCAGAAATACCTTACTTCAATTCCTTGCAATATAAATGACGTTGCATAACAATTTAGAAAACTAGAAATCACTATTCATAGAGTTCTTCAAGTCAGCTGGACATTCCAGCCACAGGTTATGCTCTCTTTTTTTTCGGCCGTTGCTGAGTTGGTATAGAGAAGAAGATGGAGGCTACAGCATGCTCGAAGAAATAGGGAACTGATGTCCGCAAAAGTGTTTCATGGTACATTCCATGGGAGTCGTAACGAGTTTAGGAAATGAAGCACCCTGGAAGCCAGGGCTGCAGTGGTACATTATCCTCCGATCCACTATTACTGCCTTGCAATTTGCCTAAAATAAGACATGACCCGACGGTGGCAAAATACAACTGTTGCCTTCTTGGTGGATGAGTAAGAGCACAGTGAGGAGAATGATAATTAAGAAAATAGACGAGTCCAATGTTATAGGAAAGAGCGGTAAAGCTGCAAAAGTGTTAACGATAAGAATAACACCAAACTTTTGTAGAAAGGCTATGCAATGGGATACCAGGATGAAGAGTGAGAAGTTGACCGAGGAGGAATTGAGGAGAGCATATCAAGGAGAGCTAGGAGGAGAACAACAAGGTAAAAGTCACGGACAAAAGGTGAATTGAGGAAATAACACCTACATTGTTAAAATAGACTACCAAAAAAGGGGGAAGCTATTGGGGAGAAGTCTTCAGAAGTAGATTCTGTTGTAATGTCCAACAAAACAGATGTGAGAAAGATAGCCGCACTAATGAGTAGAAAATTCAATCAAAGACCAGCGGTTCCGATACGGAAGTTCTTAAAGCATTAGCAAGGTAAGCTCAAGGCGCAGGATTGAGATGTTGTTAGAATGCGGTATTTTCTCCGTCTACAAAAGTTTTTATGTCTTTTTACTTATCACAAACACACATTGAACCTACTGCAAACAATGGTACAAATAACGGTATGAATTGAGAATGAAATCGTTCAAGTCATGTGCTCGAAGAGACTGCAATAACCTGTAGAACATAAGCAGCGGTGATGACCTAAAGCGCCATGAGGAGGCTTCATTGATACTCAGTTGTGCCGAAGGATGTGGCTACGACAAATTGACACCGTAAAAATAATTTCGAAGTGAAAACAACATGCAAATATACTTTCTTTCTTGTAAAACTACTCACCTAGGCAAGTGTATCACCTGGTATATGTCATTAGTAAGTACAAAGTTTGGCAAATGGGGTTAAACTAATGTGAACATAGAAGCGATTCGCATGGGGTCCGAGGTAGCAGACTGCACTTGGCAACTACAAATGCCCATATTTTATGAGCCTGGGGGTGCAACATCCAAAGGGGAGCACCAGGTTTGTTACTGAACCATTATGAACTGAGTCAATTTGCTCAAATATTTTCAAGACGCTCAAAATCATATCAAAGGTTGCGTTCTGTAACATGAAAAATGGCCGACCTAGCGTTAACCCGTATCTCAATTTCATAAAAATGTACGCCAAGGAATCGATATTGGGGAGACATAGAATATGTCCTCTTATGTCCAAAATTGGGGCAATAGCACTTGATACGAAATTTTTTACAGTATTTCTCGTGAAGAAACATATACATTCGGACTGCCCAAATACTTCTTACACATTCTTTCTGGGCACAGAATATATGAAGGTTGCAAATCTGTTGGCCAGCGAAAGGGAACGACTAGAGAACGACTAAAAACAAGAAGAGTCGCCTACAGTGAGCAACAAGGTAAGTAAAACCACAAATTGCAAAGGCAGTTACCATCTGGCTAATCATAAAACATGCAAGCAATATGCTTTCAAAAAGCTACACAACTGAAAGTCCATTTTCACACAAAGAAAGTCCTCGCTCTGTTTGGGTTGGGCCATCAAAGGCACAGCCACCCCTGATTTTGTGTCCTTCGAAGACTGAGCACTAAGCACTAAGCACAGAGCAATTCAACCAATTAACAAAAACATATTTAAAGTGGTTTTGGTGTCAAAATTAAAGACAAAACGGTAAATGTTTCACATAGGAACCACAACGTCGGTTGGTATTTTCACTGCCATGACAGTGCCCGAGGAATCAGATTCCCATTCCAAATGCCTAGCAATCCTAAATAATGACAATGATCAGGCTACTACTTTTTCCGAATCATATCAGTGATACTACGCATAAACTTTGAGATGGGGCTGTTCACAGAAGTATGGTCCAAACATATCGTTGTCATAATTTGTCCTTGCAGTCGAAAGTTACACATCAAGTTAGTAAGAAACGTCAGTAAACTAAGTGCTTCAAAGTAGCATCTGTAGTGAATATTCATATGATATCTGTTATTATCTGTCCAAAAATTCCGATTATTTCCTTCTTTTAGTCCATTGTTAACGATATATTTGGATTCCTAGTATCATTACCTGCTCGTAGTACGGCTGCCATTATAGGTATACACCGCTTCAGCCAATAGCATGACTAGCTACTACAGATGGCCATTAAGCGCTTACTTAGTTGTGGGAGAGGCCTCCTTATGAGCACTAGTGTGTTGTATAAATAGATGTAAACATGGAACTTAAAATTTTGATAAGACTGACTCATGATGTAAGAAATAACATACAGCACCTGGAGGTAGGACGTAATAGTGATATGTAAATATCGTTGAGTCAGGGCGTCTCTAGAGAATTATAGACTTCAATTATCAACCACGCCTGTCGCTATAGTCCGTCGTCGAGATATCATTTTATCGTGGATATGACGTATCGTAGGCAATCGTTGTAATATTTAATTCAAGGCAAATCAATATGATATATTCGATTATGAAATAATAGCTTTTGGAGTTTTCAATTAAAGAGGAGGGGGGCGGCAGTGGCCATGTGGCCCTCTGTCCATTCAAGAACAAATAGAAACTACTGGTTAACTCCATCAAGGCGGTTACTTTGGTGTTGAAGTATTTGTGAAGTGATGAGGCCACGCCCTGAAACGGTGTCTTACAAAACAGCTTCTGTGCATACCTAGAGCCTCGTGCCCCTATTAAGATGCTTAAAGAGCTAAACATGCTATGGATTGCAGAACATAGGATTGGGAAGGGGGCTACATCACAAGTGACCCTTTGTTAACTTTGTGACCAGTAGTAGTAACTTTCAGAAAACAGGTTTTCAAAGTAGTCTTATACTTCAACAGAAAATGCATTGAAGAAATACAGAGCACAGTAATGGTATACATGCAGAATTCTCTGGCCGTTCGCTTCCTTGGTGTGCATAGGCCATTTCTCTTTGCTCTTTCCTCTAAGTTTAACTCCGATGATTTTGCATCATGCAGTCATTTTTAAATGATGCTGAACAGAGACACAGATGCCCTATTTTAAGACAATATTCCGACATTTCATAGGAATCACAGATATTTAAATGGAATTGTGTGGCAACCAAGCAAAAAAAAAAACCTCCACAATTTGAACTTATAAACAAAATTACATTACAAATTACCATGAAACTACCGAGTGCTTTGATCCACCCTTGAAAGAAACCTACCATGCTCATGCTCGCAGCCACCCTGAAAAACTACTGTGTGCGCGCTTTTCTTTCAGAGAAAGATGTTGCAGATGTTTTGGGCTCCGAGTCCGTCTGTCTTAGCCATAGTTTATTGTGAAACAAACAATAGCAACTGGTCAAGGTTACAATAGCATCTGATATCGTTCCCATATTTTGTTAAACGATACACAGTAACATCCGTCTGCTATTGTTTGTGATAAAGTCGTCCATTCACTTCAAACATAAACAAGACGTTTCTCCTTCCATTATTGTCAGATCACGAAATAGCACATGCTTTAAATTCTTCGGGAAGCACTTAACTTACTAGGGCTAGCATCGCATAAAAATAAAACTCTCAAACACTGTACCGCATTTGTGATGTTGATAAAGGAGGAACTTTAAATTTAACTGATAATAATGGCTCGGTTCTACGTAAATTCATATTCTTAACACCGAACCTGATATCATGTATCTTACATCTGTGACATCAGGACAAGAGATTTCCTGCTCAATCCACCTGCGGATGATGTATAATGCTACTACGAAAATTAATCAACGTAAGTGATTGTGATAGTAGAAACTGAACAAGAACCTCATAAAAAAATCTAGCTGAGCTTCACCCTGTAACGTGCAGACAATAATGATCAGTTGAGAATTTCAAGTATCGCAGCAGGATAAATGTCGTGGCTGGTATTGCGTGGTATCTGAAGTAACACCTGATATTGGATATGAGAAAAGGGTTTTAACGACAAGGTCAGTTCGGAAACCGCACGTCTGGAATTGACAATAAATAACATGTACAGTGCACATGATTTATGAGGTACTGCTAAAATACCGTTTACACAGTCCGCTGCGCTTCACAGGCAGGTTAAGTAAAATGGTCAACAGACTGAAAAAGTGTCATTTGTGATCAATGACGCCAACTCTATGGAAACAGATGTTTAATTACCATTAACTGCACTGTTCAATACACACTTACTTGATGCTATTTGAATGCAACCCGGCCGCATGCAAGGTTCGACTTTCTCTTTTGAAGTACGTGTTGAAGCCGTGTATAAAAAGATGAAAACTAGGGCCACCGTAATGACGACAAATAGTGTGAGACCGAGTAACTTGACAGCATTTCTCTGCCTGTTGAAGCGGCGTATGATAACTGCATCCTCTCCATTGGCCAGTTCATATTTCGGGGACTTCGTGTGATTTAGCTCCATCTTTGAGCCAGTTAGTAGAGGGGAAAACACCAATATTTGAGCAATGTTGTCTAAGCTGCCACCCAACGGTGACGATACAATATATCAATTCGCTCAAAGAACGTCAAATTTCGGCGAACATCCAGAAATGAAGTTTTTCAATTATCCTGATATGAAGTGATCCTTTGTGTAGCTCTATACTCCTCAAGATCCCTCGTGCGTGTGGTTTGTTCAACACGTCTTGATTTGCACAATTTCTTTCTTTAACTCCTTGTGTAAAATTGCTACAATTAAAGCAGGACCATTTGGCAACATCTTCGCTACACACATCGAAAACTCATAAACCAACGATTCCCAAAACAAAACTTAGTAAGTGAACTGATATCCCTTGAACAGCAACCGTAGCAGTTATTCGACAGATTCTAAACAAACCCTATTTGAAGAACTCGACCTCGATTTGTAGTGCTCGGACGCTTTGCTCGCCTAGCGTCCAAGGACTGATCTACTTGCCACAGGTGTTGTGGTCCTCATTCAGCTCTGTATTTAATCTTCGCCACTCAAGATACACCAAAACTCTGCCTGTTATTTGCTTTTCAAGTAAATACTTTTACTAAAGTACTCTCATCCCAGCTCTAATGTTATTTTTCAGCTTGCCATCCTTTTAAACACTGAAAATAAGTTCATCTCTGATGAAAGCTGTAAGTCCATTTTTATTCAACGTGTATGTAAACAAGCCTCTACAGTTCCTGACTAACAAATCCGGAGACTAGCAAGTCAGCTCAACAAAATAACCTCAAATGAGCAGACTGCAGTCTGCCACAGCCTACCGCAAGCACAACGGACAACAAGCACTTGAAACCTGGGTAAATATCAAAGACACTCTGTATTTACCGACGTTCCAGTGAACGAACAAATGTTAATCGCAAATGTACACTGATCTGAGTGAAACCAGCGTTGCGTAATTGAACAACGTTACTAAGATGATAGGTACCCTCTTAATCGCCGATCAGATCCTCAATTATCAGTTCTTCTGTCTATTAACGCGAATCAAGGCTTATTAGCTGCTAAAAGACACAGAATTAATGACGTAAGCATTGCAGTCCCTGCTTAGCCAGCCTCTAGTACATACTTAACTACCAAACTGATGGGATAATAACTGCTAAAATCAGTAACACCGCAGGTAAAACATTTATGCAAATGGGCGATGGAGATAAAACTATATGATTCCTTACAGGAAGCAAATCAAAGTCTGCTTATGCTTGGGGTTTTATAACCCTGATTTTCCCAGTTCAATGAAATCTCTGCAGGTGCGTCTTATGCAGGGTTTTGTTCTTTATACTTCAGTTGACTGATAACAGCGGCAAGGGTGTTACAGCAGATCGATGTTGTGTCGATTTCATTACCACTTTCTACGACGGGACGGTACACTTTGTACTTCTATAATGACATCAAACGATTGTTTTCCATCACTTTAAGTTATGTATCCCTAAATTATTTCGTTGACCTCAGCTGTAATGTCAACTGGCGGCAAAATACCATTACAGAAATCATACAACCTAGACGTAAACAGGTCTCGATAAGAGTGGCAGGTTAAGCAGAATGGATCGTTTCCATATTTTTTTTTGGAAGATCCATAAATATGTAGTACTGGCACACCTAACGCCGATTCTGTCCACTAGCTAGAAATGCAGTTTGGCTTGTTTCATTTCTATGGGTAATCAGCGGCTGACAATTCGAGTCAGAGCTCAGCTTTCTTTCCTCCTTTAACGAATAGTTGCACGAGAATACCTGATACCAACCTCAAACCCAAAAACCATGTACCTAACTATTTTTCACCACTAACCTGTTGGATACAAAACTATCCAAAACCTTAAGCATAAAGCTCACAGTGATATTACATGTCTTTCCTTGACCTGGCCTTTAATACCTGACCTGCGCTGTATTCCTCTTGTCATTGCTGGCAGATAGCACGCCCGCTGACAGCACGGAAAAAAGCCTCTCAAAAGCACCAGGTTGGGACAACTTCAAATATCTCGATAACGATCGTGGCACCAGTGGTTTTATGATTTTTTTTGAAAGTTTTCAAATAGATCATGAAACGCTCTTGACTTCAGTTTCAGTATGAGGCCGTAAACTCTAACAATGTAATTTTTTAAGTTGGTGCCAAAAGTAATGATCTCGGGGTCACAGTATTTGGCTTGACGGCTAATTATTGACACTACAATAACTCATGACTTCAGCGCATTTGCCTTCTGGGAGGAGCTTTGTCAACCTAAGCAGTTTTCTCAAGGGCCAGTCTGTCTTGTGACTATAAACTGAATGATTGGTGCTAAGGCAGCTGGATGAGTTTCGTTGAGATCGATTTTGATAGAGAGATACAGAGAG